>RDSH01000069.1:0-94210 GCA_009428295.1 Tilletia walkeri
CCCCCCCCCCCCCCCCCCCCTTTCGGTCAGCGGGAAGCTTTTACCCTTGTCCTGGCACTTGGCAGCGTGTTCCTCTGAGATTCAATTGTGTCTTGACCCAGCGGAGTCTCATCCCGAAAATGGCCGTTGTGCTGATGGTACAGGAAGCGGGACGCTCGGGGACCTGCAGTGATATGTATGGTGTAGTAGCAAGAATCCCAGGTTTTGCTCCATTTTAGTTTTGACCAAACTACGGCACATTCGTCACGTGCACGAAAAATTTTCACCGCCGCTTGGCCTTGCGTCGGAGTAGTGTCAGACATGGTGCGCGTCCCTGACCGTGCCCCTGCTCGGGGAGCGTCCTCACAGCAAACGTCGCCAGTCAGCCGGCGGTGGTGCCCCCGCCCTGCAAATCAGCGAGAATACTATATGAGCCAAGCGTAATTCATTGAGCCCATGCCCGGGAAGGTCTGGCCACGTCTGGGCCCCAGAAATAGTAAGGTCACTGCGACACACGTGACCCGTCGCGTCGTCGCGTCAACAATTCAGAACAACATCAGCGGCTACATGAAAGAAGCAAAGGTTGCCACGCGGCAACCGTGGCCAGGAGCTGTGTAGCCGAACCAAACTTGTTTTTTAATTTAGCAAGCCACCGTAGCCACCATGCAGATAAGTTTCAGGCAAAGCTCGAAGTTTGAGAAAATGAGAAGACGAGAAACCGCCATTTTCCCTCTGGTTTTGCATGAATCCCAGGTTTTCACTGGGTAGACGTCCATTTCCTTTCTTACTGAGAGTCAGTAGTGGTGAGTCTGGAGCAGAACGTCTTTGGCCCAGGCGGTTGGATGAGAACGCAGATCTGTACATATGTAGAGCGAGCGAAGCATGAACGCCTGAACGCATAGTTTTTCCGAGGGCGATCGCCGGAAGCCGCAAAGAGCCAGATATGGGTCCCAAAATATCTGCAACTTCCCACCTCGAGCGTCGAGTCTGCAAGTCGCAGATGCCGGCTCCGAGGTCGACGCAGTTGGCATCGGCGCACGCCAGCGGGGAGAGGTGAATGGGAAGAACTTTAAGGCAGTCCCTCCGTGTCAGGTCCAAGAATCTCGGAGTACGAAAAAAGTCAAAGCGTGGGAACAAAACCGAAATGAGATGCGATCGAGGTATGTACAAAACTGTCCAGGAGAGGGCCTTGCAAGTTCCAGGAGTGGAGATGCGAAAAAATGGGGGAAAGGGGAAAGGTACCGACATGGCGCGGTGCGAGCCTTACGCCACTGTCAGACATGCCAGCACTGTTGTGCCTAGGAAGATAGCCCCAACAGCCATGAGAGCGGGGAGTGCAGGATCGGCAGTACTTCTTCTGGCTGCGGATATGCCTGTCGAGTCTGAACCACTGTTGCCGTTCGTGTTGCCAGCGCCGCTAGACGTGGAAGAAGTGTCGGCGGTGGAAGAGGAGGTGCCGTTGCTGACGACCCGAACCGTGATCACCGCAACATTGCCATCGATAGCGATGTCATGGTTGATCTGCAGCAAAAAGGATTGAGCATATGTGAGTTCGAAGTGATGTAAAGACATCGAGCGACTGGGAAAGACTTACATCCGATTGGGAGGCACTCTGAAGCATTGCGGCGTTTGTGGAAGTCGCCTGGAAGACGTATCCGCCTGTCGAAAGCGTGCCATTGGACATTGTTGCATTGCCAATGATCCAATCTCGACCAAGATCGTAGCCTAAAGGAAGCAGAGGACAAACTGTGAGCCACGTCGATATAGTCTGAAGGCAGTAAAGTTCGGGACTCACCATCAGAAATGACTTTGTGGCCTTGAGCAAGAGGCATTTCGACGGACGCAGCGAGAAACCATGCACGGGAATCTGCACTCGTTCCATTTTGTCTCCAATACCTGGCATGGTTGCCACCTTGGATCGTTTCCTTGCAGGTGTTGTCGGTGAAGTAGGAATGCCGCAGAACGTCGGTCTGGTTCTTGCGTCCGTTGCCGTCGCCCAGATCGGCCTGCTGACTTCCGCCGAGGTTATCCCGGACGACACAGGCGTTGGGGATGAGTTGAACAGAAGATGCCCATTCGAGGAAACCCTTGGAAGTGAGGACGAAGCGGTCGGATGCGTTGCTGATGACGATGTTGATGGGTTCGCCGACGGTGGAGGCTGAATTTGGCAAGTAGGTGAGGAAACGGCCGCCTCCTTGAGTGGGATCGGCGTATCCGGTAGCGGATTTGCTTTGGCGAGTGATAAGAGATGCCATCGCTGGCGAGAGAGCGGCCATTGTGGAAATGAGTGGCCCGAGAAGCATGTTGAGGCTAGAGGGTTGGAAGAAGAGGGTGGTTGCAGAGGAAGGACAGAAGGATGGAAAAGAGAGAATGACTGGTCCGAGGATAGTAGAAGAGTCCGAGAGAGAGGCGACCAGCGCGTGTTTGACAGATAGGCAGAAGCTGACCGAGTACTGAATGCGTTCCGTTATAAGATGGAGAGTGATGATGGTGGCAATAAAAAGGTTGGCCAGTTGTTCGAAAGTGATGGTTCTGCTTCAGGATAGAAAGTCGCTGACCCGTTGGAGAAGCGATGAAGTAGACAGCTAAGCAATAATGCACTTCCTTGGCGATCCTCCACACACTGTTGTATGTATGTTGTCGTGGTCAGGAATCCTTTCCTGCTGACCTCGTTCTTCCAGTTGCCAGCCTTTTGGAAGGCCTTCCTTCGTTCCCCGGCCTTCGAGGAAATCAGAGCCGCGGCGCCAAGCTTAAAATAAGGTTAAGATAGTATATCCGGCCGCATTGATATTTATCCGGGCCGTGTCAGCCGAGTCGGGATGATCATGCGAATTTCACTTTGATCGTGCATCCATCCCCTCCAGCTGGATGAATGTCGAGCGCCTTGACGTCCATCACGTTCACAGCAACCTCAACCTCAACTTCAAATCGCAACCCTGACGCTGGCTGAACGGCGCCGTTTGAGGAAATGTCGACACTCGCTGACGAACTGCTGGCTGATCTCGGTGACGACGAGCCAGAAGTCAAGCAGGAAGACATCGATACTTCCTCAGAACAGCTAGCATCTTCATCTTCCATCTCCTACTCCACCAAAGTCAAGAAGGAACACCAAAACGACCATTCGACCACTACTAGCTCACAACCTTCAGCGCGCGCAAATGGGAAACGCAAGGCTCGTTTCCTAGATGATGATGGGGACGACGACGGCAAGGATCGTTCGCTTGTCAAACGCGCAGCTACCTCCAGCTCATTGGCTGACGAGCTCGAGGACGATCTCGACGAAGAAGGAGAAGACGAAAAAGGAGATGACGACGACGAAGATGATGATGACGAAGATGATGACATGGCAGACGCCGAACCAGCAAATCTGCCAGCCACAGCTGTGAAACCAGCGGCGGAGATGGAACAATCCGACGTAGACGCTCTCGATCTTGGCCCGTCCGCCGTCCGCTCTGTGCATACCATCGCCACACTCGCCCGCTCATCCAAACTGCGCGATGTGCTCGAGAAGATCGATCACTACGCATCACTTGACACGCCGGATATTGAGGGGGTCCTGGAGGAGTCGCCAGAGTATCAGCTCATTGTCAGCGCAAACAACTTGGCAGTCGATGTGGACAATGAGATCATGCTGGTACACAAGGTGAGCTGAATTCATCTTGAGTAGAACCCTAGATCTTACACACTGACACCGTTCCTGTGCATCGCTGCTAGTTCATCCGGGATCATTACTCGCCCCGCTTCCCTGAGTTGGAGACACTCATTCAAGATCCATGGGAGTTCGTAAGAGCCGTACAGGCACTCGGCAACGCAGAGGTAAGTTGTTCTGGACTCAAGCCACCTTTTCACCCTCGATATTGAGAATCTTAGTAATGACCAGCCCCTTTGTTTCTTACATGCAGAACTTGTCCAAAGCTCATCTCGAAGGTATCCTCCCTAACTCCATCATTGTCGTGATCTCCATGACCGCATCGACTACGACAGGCCAGCCGGTCTCAGAACAAGCCTGGAAGCAGATTCAAGAAGCATGCGACCTCGTCTTTGAACTCGACGCTGCTCGTGTCAAGGTACGTGCCGCCTGATCTTGAACCACAAAGTACTTCTTCCTGACCACCAAAACCCTTTTCACTTCACCCAGATCTTGAAATACGTCGAATCACGAATGACATACATCGCACCTAATCTCTCCGCTGTGGTCGGCACCCGCGTAGCAACCAAACTCATGGGCGCAGCAGGCGGACTACACGCCCTCACCAAGATCCCATCATGCAACCTCGAAGTCCTCGGAGCCGCGCGCAAAGCCGCGCCAGGCATGGCTCAACGCTTCTCCAACCGACACGTAGGCTTTGTCGCGCAGTCTGACCTCGTACAGGGTGTGAGCGAAGATTATCGTCGACAGGCACAGCGGCGCGTAGCTGCGAAGGCGGTCATTGCTGCTCGGATCGACGCGCTCGCTGTTGGATCCTCGACATCTCCGGCGGACGGGGGCGGGAGTTACGGTCGCAAGCTACATGCGGACCTTGATAAGGCCCTCGAAAAGCTGCAGGAACCTCCACCGAGTCGGATGACGAAAGCTCTGCCCGTTCCCAAAGAGGGTGGGCGGAAACAGCGTCGGGGTGGACGGAGGGCGCGGAAGTTGAAGCAGATGTACGGGATGAGCGAGTTGAGGAAGATGGCGAATCGAGTAGAGTTTGGGAAGGCGGAGGAAGAAGCTTCTGCGTTTGATGAGAGTATTGGGTTGGGTATGATCAATTCTTCGGCGAGTGGGAAGGTGCGTGCACAGACTGCGGAGTCGAGGACGAAAGGTAAGTTCATCGTTTCTTTTCCCACTGGCCTTGACCGGACTGAGTCGACAGCTGATTTGACCCTCTGGCGGACTCTATTCTCTTCAGTCAAAATGTCGAAGCGGAACAAGGACAAGGTCGAGATGCTGAAGCGCGCGTCAGCATCGAACCGTCGCGGCGAGGAGAGCGGAACACAGACTTCACTTGCTTTCACTCCTTTCCAAGGTGAGTCCGTTATCTTCCTTTGCTGTGATCGATGTCCTCAATACCTAACACGTCCACGCATCTGTCATCTCCCTTGCACTCTACCTAGGCATCGAGCTCGTAGACCCTTCTAGAACGGCAAAGAAGGTCGAAGAAGCAAATGCGAAATGGTACGTCTAGCGAGCGTCTTTTGACCATTATCTTCTGCTCCTCGTTCTCATACACCTTCTCCATCCGTCTTTGCCCCTCCCAGGTTCCGAGAAGGCCAATTCTCGATCATGCCCGGCGCTGCTTCGTCATCCTCCTCATCGACATTCGCCATTCCGGGTGGATCGTCAAAATCAGCAATGGGACCGCCTCCGATACCCAAAAAGAGCCAGTAATAATGATGCTTCGATGGGCCACAACACAACACCTTTCAAACTGTCAGCCTTTGACTTTGCGATCATAGAACGACGCTGTGGTCCACTACTGCCTTTGCGGTCCCGGTGTGTGAAAGATCGTATGTCGGGGCGGAAGTAAGAGAAAATGGCGGCGGGAATACTGGTGGTGTCCATACATGAGTGACGGGGATGGCCGCCCCCGGGCGGGGGGCATGTGGAGATGGAGCCGCGACCAGCACCTTCGGAGTGATAGAGTGAGTGGGCTCGGGAAGCGGTAAGTCATCAGGCATCAGGCATCTCACTGTCAAGCGCCAGTACGTATGCACATATGTAGCGAGGCGCAGGCAGGCAGGGACGCGGGACGTTCGCAGGACCCTTCGCCGTCCGATCCCTGCTTTCCGCCGGGTCTGCTGTTGTGAAAGGGAGACTTTTGGAGTGAGTGACCAAGTGAGTGGGAACCGGCAAGTCCGTCAGTCAGTCAGTCAGTCAGTCAGTCAGTCAGTCAGTCAGTCTCACTACAGGAACGCGGATCGTTGCGGTTCCGTCGCCCGGACCCTAATAACAGGCACCGGATAAACTCGTTCCTGCATGTAAAGTGTGTTTCAGATCGTTCCGTACCTTTGGAACACCCAGCAACATCGTTGTTCCCAAAGGCCCCAAGCCCCAAGTGTCTGCGCTCCGACCGTTCACCGCTCACCACTTTGTGTTCTCTTCCAGCTTCCAGACCCAACTCCGGCTTCCTGTCAGGGCACCAGCCACCAGTCGATGGCTTTCAGTGTGAGACCATTATGGCTGCAAGGGCAAGGAGGCAAGGGTAAAAGCTTCGAAGTGGAGAATTTCCGCTGACCGAAAAGGGGGGGGGGGGGGGGGGGAGTACATATAAAAGCTGGCAATGTCTGTGGCTGATCCTTTTTCTTGTCCCTGCTCTGCTCATTCTCACATTTTCCCTTGCCCCTCTCTCTCCTGCTTATCGCATTCGTTTCCCTCTGTCCTGCCATGAGGACATCCTCCTTCTTCGCTACAGTGCGCATCAGCGCTCTGGCTCTCCTCCTCGTCCTACTCCTCAGCACCACCTCCGCCAACGCCGGCGCCCTTCGCCGTGCCCCCGCCGGCGCTTCTTGTGTGGACGCCTCCCAATGCGACAGCGGCTCGTGCAATATTCGAGGTCAGTGCGACTTGGCATGCTCTACCGACAACGACTGCTCTTCCCTCGGCCAGACGTGCTCCAACAATCTTTGCACACCCCTGCCGTACAACAGCCCTTGCGACCCTACCCTAACTTCGCAATGCGAATCGCAGAGGTGTCTCTTCCGCAGGCCTGAACCGCTCTCCCTCACGCCGCCTGCGTACATCTGCTCACTCCTCGACGGCGGAAGTACCTGCTACGCCGATTCAGATTGCGGCAGCAAGTCTTGTGCCGGCGGTGTTTGCGCGCTCGCAGTAGGTGCGGGACCCTGTTCTTCAAACTTCGACTGCCTATCGGCCAGTTGCGACACAAACAACGGAATCTGCAGAGCTGGAGCGGGCGAGAGCTGCGCCGGCGACCTCGCCTGTGCTACGGGAAAGTGCCTGGATACCAATGTGTGCCAGGCAGCCCTTCGCGGTACGGCATGTACTCAGGATTCACAATGCCTCTCCGACAACTGTGTTGCGCGTCCGGACGTGCTCGACTGTCGGGAGGGCTACCCTCAGAGCCCTTGTCTTCCAACGAACAAGTGCGGAAGCGGTGCCGACGGAAACAGCTGTCTCCACTCCTCCGACTGCAACTCGAATTACTGCAATCTCGATACAAAGCTCTGCCAAGCCCAACAAACTCCAGTCTCCAGCACCGGCTCGCCACTTAACGCTTTCTGCCAAATGGACAACCAGTGTGCCTCTTTCCGCTGCGACAGTGGAGGAAATGGAGATGTGTGCATGCTCCAGTTGGCTGGAGAGCAATGTTCCGACTCGACCCTCTGCGCATCCAAGAACTGCGACTCGACCACACACACATGTGCCATTTCCTCTGACGGCGGATCATGCATCGATCACCTCGACTGCGCTTCGGGTCTTTGCAACAGACGAACAGGAACGTGTGCCGTCTCAACCGGAGGTTCGTGCACCAGTGACAATCAATGCGCTTCCTCCCTTTGTGACGGAGGTGGGTGCGCCGCTTCAAATCATGACAGTCTGTGCAACAACGACTCGAATTGTCTCAGCGGGCGCTGTCTGCTTGATTCCAGGTACCGTGTTCCGACTGGAACTCAAGGCGGTCGTCTCTACCCCGGTAACTTTTGTGACAGGTCTAGGGATGGTGAGGCATGCAAGATCAACCGCAATTGTTTTGCGCAGGACTGTGTTCCGCTTAGGACGGTCAGCACCTACTACGGCCAGGCGATCACTCTCGGGATTTGTGGGTACAAGGCTCCAACGACAACGACAACATCTTCCTCTGGTACAACATCTTCGTCTTCGTCTTCTTCCGTTGTCCCAACAACAAGTACTAGTACCAGCGCTATCACGAGCACCACTACTACCACGAGCACAAGCACTCAGAGCTCCACCTCAAGCTCCTCTGCGATCACCTCGACCGTGTCTCAGACATCGACTACCACAACCTCGTCTGGAACAACAAGCTCTTCGTCCACCAGCAAGTCATCTACGTCGACATCGTCAACTACGTCGAAGACTTCGTCCAGCACATCGAGCGCGTCTTCTACTTCCACTTCCAAGCCGAGCTTGTCCTCCACCGTGAGCAGTAGCAGCAGCACTACGAAGCCTGCAACGACGACGTCAACTACAAGCAAGACAACTTCCACGAGCAGTACCTCTACGAAGCCGAGCACGTCGGCTACCAGCACGACGTCCAAGACCAGCACTTCCACGAGCACATCGGCGAGTAGCACAACGTCCAAGACGAGCACGTCGGTAAGCAGCACAACTTCCAAGGCAAGCAGCAGCACTTCGACAAAACCAGTTTCGTCCTCAACAACGAGCAGCACGAGCTCGACAAGCAGCAAGCCCTCATCAACGAGCACGACCTCCATTAAGTCGACTTCGACTTCAACTTCCGTAAAGCCGTCTTCCACAACGAGCAAGTCCACCACCACCAGCAAGACTTCGACTACGAGCAAGTCCACCACTACAAGTAAGGCATCAACCACTACAAAGGCTACGACAACCACCACAAAGCCGACGGGAACCAACTTGCCCAGCGCAGCAGCATGCACCGGTAACGTTCAGTGCAAGTCGGGCTACTGCCGCAAAGCCTTGCTGGCTAATGGCACCAGGGCTGCGACGGGAACCTGCGAAGCCAAGAAGGCTTCGGGGTCTACGTGCTACCAGAATGTGAGTTGAATTTTCTTCTCTGTTCCCTTGGGCTGCGAGAGAAACCTGCGCTGACCTTTTGCGGCCTCAACGCTAACGCTTTTGCTGGAACAGGGCGGCTGCATCAGTGGGACGTGCTCGAACAAGGTCTGCACTTAGAGGAAAAGAGAGGGAGGGTATTGTTGGACAGTGTTGGATACTGGATAGGGACAGTTTTTCTTCGAGTTGCTTCACTTCGAGTCTAGGTATATTGGGTCACCTTTCCTTCAGATTTCCTTCAGAAATGGGTTTACGTCGCGCACCTTCCACTTTGCATGGAACGATAGTGTAAAGGAATGCAGAGCACCAATCTTTCGGTATGATCAAGTGGATGGCGTCGCTAGGAGAGCAGTCAGTCGGTACCTGGATTCGAGTCACTGTCGGAATATGTGGAATGAGTCGTACAAAAGGCCGTGTCCCTGGAGAAAATCGTGACGAGGCATAATGTACATACAAACAAGACGGGTTCTCGAGGCGGTCGTAAGCAAGTCTGGCTTCGTCAAGATGGAGGCAGCCGTGTGCAAGTCCTTCTCTGTTAGGATGATATCAAGATCCGCCACCGCCACAGCCTGATGGGAGCGAAGGACAATATAGTCAGCACACGTCTCGGATATGAAGCAAAGAGAATGCAATTCTTACCTCCACCGCCGCCTGAACAAACGAGCAAAGAAGGAAGGTGAATGGCCAGTTAGTCTAAGTACGTAAAATCTTCCCAAGGAACAGCGAAACTCACCACCGCAACCTCCTCCTCCTCCACCTCCTCCGCAACCTCCCCCACCACTGCCACCTCCGCATCCACCACCGCCACCCGAAGCGCACGCCGACCCGCCGAAAGAAGATCCTCCGGCACACACCGCACCAGCACCTGATCCACAGCCACCAGAAGCACAAGCGCCCTGGCACGTCTGCAACGTAGGGTCGCCTGATGCACAAGCACCAGCACCACCATGCTCAGCACCATCGACGATGCCACATGAGCCCGAAGGGTCGTAGTAGAACGGGTAGAGGCCAACGTACGGTGCCGGGTAATAGGCTGCTCCACCAATCCCGCCGGCGAAGGCATCACCATGCGCAGCTCTACGTCGTCCCTTGCGTTCGTCCTCCTCGGCAGAGACCAGACGAGCTTCGCGGCGTTTGAGTGCCTTCTCATCCGCTCCCGCCTTGCCGCCGACGAGGACGGCCGAGTGAGCGGAAGGATGAGTAGCGTTGTCAAAGGCGTCCTCGGCCAGGTCGCCAGGTTTCTCCTTCGTCGCGCGGAAGCGCTGGAAAATGCTCGAGCCCTGAGTCGAGGAGTCCGTGTCGCTGCTGTTGCTTAGGACTCTCGACATACGTGAACCGAGCGAGGGTTTGTTGTGTACGCATCCGCAGACACTGTAAGGCTGCCCATACGCCTTCTGCCAGAGTTTGGCAGTATTATCGAAAGCGGAGGATAGGGTGTTCTCCTCGATCTTGTCATCGTGATTGATGAAGCGTCCGACATTCTTGACTGTGTCGCGGATGTAGGTCCTTTTCAGCATGTGTGTGTGCCAGCAGAGGTCCTTCATCGTTCATCATTCAAAGCCCAAATAAGAACAGTCAGTATGTGCAATCACCGATGCAAAGCACTCAACTTCAGAAACCACCAACTCACGATGTCCAAAGTAGGGCAGAGCAACACCGAATTGCGCGACATGAGATTCATCCAACTGTGGTATCGAACAATGGCACGCGCCAGACTGATGTCGTCTCGACCTTTCGACAGGTTCTCCGCGTTCGCCCAGCCCAAGTTGGTCATCTCTTCCACGAACTTGAACTGTCGCTGAACCGCGCCGACCAGATCGGTCATCGACTTGCTCACGCCTGTGTACTCGTAGTACTGCGAGAAGAGGAGCTGCATTCGCCGCTTCAATGCTTGGCGGAACTTGGTCGATGCGCGCGGATAGGCGATGAGCGCCCGCTGGTCGATCGCCTCGGTCATCAGCTTGAAGCGCTGAGATTTCCGCTTGCCGAAGGATAGGGCGGATTCCAGGACGAGCGACGGGTTGCGCAGCTTGGCTAGCTCTGCCTCTTTGCGTGGCGCACAAGAAAACTGTGTACACAAAACTACGTCGGCAAGGTTGAACTCAAAAGTCTAAAAAGGCGAGGGGTAGTCAAATCGTCAGAAGCCAGGTCTCAATGCGAAGCTGCAGATCAACACAGTAGCACTCACAGTACCAGTGCGCATGTTGAACAACGTCCCCGCCATGAGGAAGTCTCGGTTGTCTGACCATTTCGTTAAATCGTCCGCGAAACGTCTGCCGCGGAGTGTGTCGCATTCCACAATCCTGTTGCAATTCTTCTTTTGACACATCCTATGCCACCCTTCGTCAACTAGACCTTGAGAGAGGCCATCAGGCCCAGAGGATGTCCAGGGCACAAAGAGAGGTGTCGAGCAATGTGGACACTTGAGATGAACGCCTGTGGGACCAGGGCCCCCGTGATTAATCGGAATGTTGCTAGGTACCGGAGGAGGCTGGAAAGACAGATGGAAGCCCCAATGAGGAATGACAGTGTTCCACCACTTCGCAGCGCTCGGTGTGTTGGGTCGATTCGTGTTGGGATCGATTGCCGCAGCCTGTACAAAACAATGATTTCAGAATGATGTAACAGATCTATTGCCACTGCCCAATTCGCACTTACCATTTCGAGGAGGGGAAATTCGTATTGGAGTAGAGCGTCACGTCCGAGCTGATGGTACCCATCTTCCCAAATTCTAGCGGGATTGAGCAGGTACGAATGCCAGACCATGAAGACGTCGATGGGAGGGAGTTGAGTTGGGTCGAGCTTGACCGCCTTCGTAGGGCTCGCACCTGCGAAAGGGGAGAATTCCTTTTTCTCCAGCGGAGGGGACCTGCCTTCCTTCGTCGAGATGATGTGCTCCACGTACAAGTCGAGCCTGGCTACAGCCCGTTGAAGGTAGCACTTCCATCGAGTCTCCTTGACAAGTTCCTCACTCATCGCAGACATTGCCTTCTTGACCGCTTCGGGATCTTTCTTGGCCGCTTCCGGTGGAGGCGGGGCCGTAGGATAGTAGGGCGGGCATGCTGAGGAATCGTAGACCGGCAGTTGATGCTGATCCCCGGAAGACTGACTGAGCCTTGCACCGTCCGAAGGCTCTCTCTGACCGTTGACGAGCAATTCGGCAGGGAGCTCGTCTCCGTTTCGGACTTGCTCGCGGATCTGGCGGAAGACGTTGAGCATGGCGAGGTGAGCCCGGAGCTCGTGAAGGTGGACAAAGGCGGGAACCGACTTCTGGTGACCAATCTTGAAGTTGTCGGTAACAGCTACGGTTTTGGAGGCATCCCACGCCACTGCTGACTGGGCAGGTGGGGAGGCCGGAGTCTTCTCGCTCCCGTTCGGCATCTGTAGTATGAGAAGACTTTGAAGTCTTGTGAACGAGAGTTGTGAGTGGTTGCTGTCTTGTCGTTGGACTTTGAAATGCTCAGGAAGGAAGCTGTGAGAAAGATGGATGTGAATACTTCAGTGCGAGGTGCTTCCTTATATATGCGAGTCGGCTCTTCATGCTTCATGCTTCATGCTTCGTGCCCTTCGCAATTCCTGGGCTCTGGCGCAAGGACACTCACTCACCAATCAGTGTTATGGCTGATTTTGCCACCGGGTGTCGGGTGTGATGGTAGAGCGAAGTTTGAACCTGTCCAACAGGGTCTGGACTTTTGGATGTATCGTAGTAGTAGTGGTGCGCAGGGCAGAACGGGGCTTCTTGCCAAAACAGTCAGTACATATGTGTACTCGCAGTCGATGCGAAGGCCGAAGCTGGATGCGATGCACCCGACACTCCCTCGCTGCCTGTGCACTGGAGTCAGAACCATCCAAAAGGGAACAGGCGCATCTTGAGCTGAGATTGAGAAAGCTTTTGCTAGTGCGGGGCTGAGTAAATTGCTGAGGTAAACGCTTTGCAGGCATCAGATGAGTATTCCCCGCACTTTAGGCGTGGTTTATCCGTTATCTGCGATGGTCGCTTTTCGCTGAGTGGCTGTACTCGGGCAAACCCGGAAGGAGTAGAGCAACAACTTACAACATCTGCTGCGGAGTCCGGAATCGTCCGAAGGGTCGAGCCTTAAAATGCCCTCTGTGTCTGGCCGGGGGCGCAGTGCATGCATGTGCATGCATGGTCTTCACTGCTTTACTACTGCTTGCTTTACAATCGAAGCCGGACAGCAGACAGAAGCGTCAATTCTGCTTCCGCAGCTCGCCCGCCGTCCGCGGCCTTCTGCCTTCCGCAATTCATCCCGCGTCCCATGATACCATATCGTTAGCATGAGAAATTGAGAAGCTGTGAAGATGTGTAGTACATAAACAGGAGCTGATGTCGCGGGGTACGAGTCAGTACTAAGTGCACGCTATGTTAGCGGCTTCCACCTTATTAGTTAGACAAAGGAACGCAGCCGCCTGTCTGAACCTCTCATGCAAGCCGAAGGGCTCCGTGAC
This sequence comes from Tilletia walkeri, assembly GCA_009428295.1. Taxonomy (NCBI): domain Eukaryota; kingdom Fungi; phylum Basidiomycota; class Exobasidiomycetes; order Tilletiales; family Tilletiaceae; genus Tilletia; species Tilletia walkeri. The sequence continues at coordinate 13,163 of RDSH01000069.1, forward strand.
GGGTGAGAAGTGTCCAAGGAAGATGAGTGTGATGAGGATGACATCCATGTGAAGAAGAGGGGAAATCTGATCGCTAACCTCTCCTCATCGCCTCATCCTGCTTTCCCTCTCCCTTTCCCTCTTCCTCTCTTTTCCTCTCCCTATCTCAGAGACACTCTCAGGTCCCCCAGGATGGCGAACGGCAGTGATCGAAGTACCGAACAGACGAGCGCGGCTGGCTCGGAAGGGAAGAAGATACAGACTCACTTTCAGATCGGACGAAGATTGCAGGTCCCAGCGTTTGTCGAGCTCAAGGAATTACAGGCGCACTTGGCCCTCCTTGATGTATTCAAACAGGTCCGGCAAGACGTTCAAGATGGCGAAGAACTTCCCGCCCATTGGCTCGTAGGCGGACAGCCACAACAACACACATCCGTCGACGACTCGGAACCCGATGAGCAAACGAGGCGGTCTGAAGTTCCCTCAAGTGCAGGGGACGGGTCCGAACCGCCGCCCTACGATCAACCGCCGTTCGAAGGACTTCCACGATCCATGTGCCCGGCATTCTATCAACGCGTCCCGCACGCTCCCAAGGCTCAAGACAAAGACTCGGCCATCATCGAAAGGGCCATGAACCTCATGAGCGCCGAGATGATTGCAGCAACGCGGTTCAAGTCGTATTTGCAGCGCGCGGCCGCTCGCTTCGACCTCTACATCGAACACATCCTCAAGGACGAATTGTCGGAACATCAAGAAGTAGAGCTCACTACCAAAGAGATTTCCGAAAAAAAACATCGCATTCGGATTCCACCTGCTCGAAAGCTCGACCCAGAACAACTCCCACCCATTGACGTGCTGATGGTCTGGCATTCTCTACTTCTGAACCCATCCCGGGTTTGGGAGGAAGGTTTCCGCGAACCTGATCGAGCCTTGATCCTCAGCTACAAGTTCCCGCTGCTCGAAATGGTAAGTCAAACAATCAAAAAGACGGTACACCACGGCAAGAAGTCACTGACGCAACTTCCGCTCTCTCGTCACGCAGGCCGCCTGCATCGACCCAGCCACGAATCGGTTCAACACTCCTCTAGCTCAATCTAAGTGGGACACCGAGATCCCCCACTGGTCGTTCCATTTAGCTCTCCAGCCTCCACCCGTACCAGCAATTGTCGCCTTCCACTCCGGTGCTGGGCCAGACGGGGTCCACTTGGCCTGTCCTCATTGTTCTCATCTGGTCTTCGTACCATGGACATCGCATGGGGCCGATGAGTTCTCACAGGGCCTGGTGGAGGACGGCTGGATGCGCATTTGTCCAAGGGAGGCGTGTGGGAAGCTGATTCAACTCGACACACTCCGAGGGAGGCGGTTGCTGAACGATCTCGAGCGCTGGGCGGACGATTCCAACTTTCGAATCGCAGGTTCAGTCTTTGATATGAAGACCGGAGGCGTGAGTACAACAACTGCCAAGCTGAGGAGCCGGGTGGGCCAGATGCTGATGATGCTGCGCTTCCTCTAAATAGATCCTGGACGCAGGCATGGCCGATGCGATCTTGTGCACGAGCTTTTACTGCTCACCCCGCCCGGAAGCTGACATAGCCAAGCTCCGGAATTCTTCCTTGGCCCTTGAACATCCTGCGACCCTGGCCGCGCGCAATCTGATGAGCATCGATCGCATGACGGCAGCCATCAAACGACAGGCGATGTCCAAGACCAGTTTCCCGACGGCTACCACAAGTTTCATGTTGCATCTCGGAAAGCGGATGCATTTCTTCTTCTCCCAATACCGCGAGTACACGGGCTCACACAATTCGTTGACAGATCTTGTCGGTGCCGTCCAACGACAATTCAAGTTTGTCGACGAGATGGCCAAGCTGGGATGGTCGGACAAGGAGAACTTGTCGAATGGCCGGAACGATGTGACCCTGGCGAGGTCGATCATACGCTATCACAGTTGGATGGATCTGATGGCACGAAACTCGGCGCTGCTCTGCCCTACCTTAGACATCGTGAGTCAGCACCCTCAATCTTTCATACTGTCTCTTCAGAGCACTACATCATGCTGACGACCAGCTTTCTGACTCGTGGATCATGAAGGACCTCTGTTGGCACACACACATGCTCAAGCGCTCCTACTTCCGCAACATGGTCGAAAATGTCGGCCGGTTCATCAATCACGACGACAAGGTTGAGGAGAACACCCTATCCTCCGCTTTCGGTCATACCGCAAAACTCTGGGAGAAGATGTACGGGCAGCCATACAGCATGTGTGGTTGTATCTACAACAAAACATCCCTTGGGACAAGGGTATCCAAAATCATGAGTAAAGAAGGCCCGGGCTCGAGCGTCATTCAGCGACTACGAATCTCGAAAGGCAAGCCAGGCGATCAACCAGATGAAGCCTTCGAAGATGCCACACATCCATCTGCCCATTCCTCTGTCCTCGCCGGTGGCAAGAGCATCGATAGGACCCAAATCGACGTACTCGCCCTCTCACGTCGCAAACTTAGCCTTGAAGCCGTCGAGCTGTCGGAAAAGAGCGGCCGACGGCGTCCGAACCATCCCTACGCTTTCGGCGACGACCTCTACCCGACCAAGTACATCGGCCTGTACCCCTTCCACTACGATCCCACCAACTCCTGCAGCATCGTACCAGGCGCTGATCACGGTGTGCCAGGCTCTTGTGCGTCGGGAAACGCCTGGATGCAGAATCACCAGGGGGGGTGCATATCGGGCATGTCCGCGGCCGATGAAATCAGCGGGTACGGCACGAATATGACGGTTCGGGAGGCCTACCTGCGTTCGGTGGAGGGCATTTCGGGAACGGGCGGAAGGGCTGCGTCTAGCATCAATTCTACGTGGTATTCTGCTGGATTGATGTCAGGGTTAGGAGCGACAGGGGCAGGCTTTTCTGACGGCGGCGGAGGAGGAGGAGGTGGTGGTGGATGCGGCGGTGGCGGTGGCGGTGGCGGTGGCGGTGGATGTGGTGGTGGCGGGTGAAAGGATGTTGTCGGTCCATCACTCCGATGGAGCTTTGAGTGATACCAGGACAACCACGGGTAGTGCTCCGACAGAAGCGGATAGCAAGTCGCCGGAATCGACGCACGAGGCTACCTGACCGAGGAGCCGCGCTTTGGTGGATCAGGGCGAAGGTGTTGGCAAATTCCAGGCTAAGGGCAGCGACTGGAGGGACAGCAGGAGGGTCAGCCCGACCCGCTGGGAGTGGGAAGGAAGTTCGACTAGGTGGAAGGCCACGGAAGATACAACGTTCAGGCAGAAGGATGTCGATGTGCATACAGTTCTTTCCTTTTCTCCATGTGCATACTTACACAGACAGATAGATAACTTAAAGAGCACTTGATATGGATCTACTACGAGGATGCCCTGCTTCATTGTTCTGCTTGTCCTCTTCTCTTGCCCAACCCCCCCCCCCCCGGATGGGAGCACACTTGAACCGTTCGGGAGCTGGTCGACACACATTCTGAGCCAGTTCCCATGCCTTCCTTGAGAACGGGCTTCCTCTCTCACTCCACGACACCGCACTGACTTCGGAGCATCAGCCTCTCCTCCTTCCTGGCAACGACAGTCACTCCACGAGCAAGTCATTCCAGCACACGGCCCCTTCCCACGGCGTTACAATTCCAAGAAAACCCGCGCCCCTCTTCGGCGTGCTTTCTATCTCCGGCTCCTCACGCTATTTACCCTGCACGCACCGGATTTGTCCTTGAATGTTCGGGGGACGAGGCTCGAACCTAGCTGCGGACGGGCTTGGATCCGGCTCTATGGCCACTGGAGGGAACACGCTCTCTCTGAGCTTGCTTGATCTCGTCCACAATGAGATTACGGCGGTCACATCTGCGCTCAGGCGCAACCTCAACCGCCGCGGATTCACTTCCTCGGCAGCATACACTCAGGCGGCTGCCCTCGCCTTGCATACGACATTACACGGCCTGCCACCAGTTGATCTCGCCAGCGCCGATCCCGAGCTCGTCGCAGCAGCAAGCGCGTCGCTTCCCGTTCTGACGCCCAGCACATTGGTCAGCACCACAACGATGAGTCTCACTATGCCAGCTCTCAGCGCTGCCGCACGGACTTTGGCAAGTCTTCAGCAGGGGAAGGCAGGTCAAGCTCCGAGAAGGCAGAGTCTCTTTCTTTCAGCTACGCAAGGCGCATCGCCTGCAGCTGGCGCGCACGCTGTATCTAGTGATGCCGCTGCTGGCGCTCACGAGGAGCGCACAGCGCTCGCGCCCAGAACACCGCATGCACTTGGATCCTCTTCAGCATCGACCGACGATCCGCTATCCCTTCTCACCCGCTTCACGCTTCTCCGCGCGCAGCTCCGCACACACTCTACCAACTCAACTGCGCCACTCTCTGCATTTCCGCTGCATTTCCTCGTTGAACCCTTCCTGAAGGTCGTTCTGAGCCCCAAGACCACTGGCGCGACCACCGCTATCGCTCTGACCTCTGTGCAGCGATTCATAGTGTATGGCATCATTCCAGCACCCCGGCTCGTTCGCGATACGGGCGCAGCTCCTCGACTGGCTGCATCGACCGAACAGGGAACGTTGCCTACCGTCGTAGCGGAGATCGCACACGCACTTTCGCATTCCCGGTTTGAAGCGTCAACGCCTTCCTCCACGGAATCAGCATCATCCGATGAGCTCGTGCTGATCCGGATCCTCGACCTCATGCGCGTGTTGATTTGTCCAGTTGCTCCTGGCTCACATTCGCCGGCGCTTGCCGATCTGCTTTCTGACGAGGCCATCTGTGAGCTCATGGAGACCGGCCTGAGCATGTGCTGCCAGACGCGTCTGTCGGAGCTACTCAGGAAAACTGCTCAGACACACATGAGTGAGATGCTCGGATCCATCTTCCGTCGTCTCGACACGCTTTCTCTAGCCCCGACTGTGCCGAGCAGCACCTTGGCAGGTCAAGATGGGGCGGCCGCGGACCTCCCTTCAGCACTGAGCTCCACGGCCGCAGACTCTGCATCTTCGGATCCCGAGCAAGTTCCTCACAACTTCCCTCCTAGCGGCCCAAACAGCCCAGCCACCGAGCACAAGACACACATGCGGCGAATGACAATGCCCGATCCAAAGAGTCTCGCGATCCCGGCGGCCGCAACGGCGGAAGCTCTCAGCGCTGTCAGTGAAGAAGAGGGAGAGCAGGCGGCGCAAGTGGATGCGGACGGCGCTGAAGCGGAGGCGATAAGCAGCACGGCGGAAAAGGCAGAGAAATTAGAGACTGAAGGTGCTGGAGCGGGCCAAGAGCGCATGGAAGCGCCTGCCGTGATTGGATCCGTAACCGGAGAAGTGCAAGCGGAAACACCCAAAGTTCCAGGTGAGCATGTATCACAGCTGCTTGGATCGAAGAAGTGCTGACATGTTGCCTTTGCTGTACTTAGCGGAACCTTACGGCCTGCCCGCCATCACTGAAATTCTGCGCGTCCTATGCTTCTTGATCGATTCTCACGACGCTAACAACAACGACACGATGCGACTGCTCTCCATGCAGCTCCTCACACCCCTGCTGGAGTCGAGTGGCGCAGCGATCTCGAGCTTCCCTGACCTCCGATCTCTCCTCACCGACGTGGCCGCAAAACATCTCTTCCAGCTTGCTCGGAACTCGCCAGGGGCCAGCTCCGGGTCTGGGCTGTCTTTTGCAGCTGCTGAGGCCAACGCCATGCAGTTGCAGATGGTCGGCGCGAGTCTGCGAGCAATCACGACCCTCTTTGCTGCGATGAAGCCGCACCTCAAACTTCAATTCGAGCTCTTCGTAGCGTTCTGTTTGGACAGGCTGGCTCCAACTTTCCCCTTCACGATGGAACCTTGGAAAGAGGGTGCACTGGCCATGGCTGCGGCAAGGAGGGCGCAAGTACCTCTGACGCCAGTTGATGCCCCCGCCGGTGGAGCGCCACCACCGCCCCCTCCGCCGCCGCCCATGCCAAAGACATCCGAGCGGGCACCAGCAACCGGCGAGACTCGGGAGTTGACACTTGAAACTTTCAACATGCTCTTCAGAGGCTTCGAGCGACATGGTGCCAGTGCAGCGATTCCGACCGCAGACGGCGTTGCCGCCAGTGGGTCTTTCCTAGGTCTTACCGGGACTGAAGGCGGAGCGATGGGTCTTGGAGGCAGTGGTGCACAAACACCCGTCATGGGTGGGCATGCAGCGGTTGAGGATGTCATGGTCACTCTATGGGTAAACTATGACTGTGACTCGCACTGTGAGGATCTGTACGATCGTATAGTTCGCTTCCTTTGCCGCGCCATTCACGCCACGAACCCTGCGCACTCGACAAGTTCATCGTCGGGTTCAGCTCCGGATGCTGCGGGAAGCTCGGGTCCGACACTACAAGACGGTACTCAGATCCTTGCACTCGATGCGATCTTGAATCTCATCAGCGGGATGGCGAGCAGGCAAGAGGCACTCGATGCGGAAGGGGCTGCAAATCGTGCGCCAGTGGATGGAGCGCTCGATCCCCGTGCGTTGTCGCAGCGCAAACATATGAAAGGCCTTATCCTGGACGCGGCGAACCGGTTCAATGCGAAGCCGAAGGACGGTGTGAAGTGGATGGCGGAGAAGGGTCTGATCATCGCCGACGGCTCGGAGCAAGAGCGGGCAAAAAGCCTGGCGGCGTTTTTGAAGGACTGCCCCGGGCTTGACAAGAAGCTGTTGGGCGACTACATCTCTCGACCAGATAATTTGAATGTTCTGGAGACCTTCATCAGCCTCTTCGACTTCCACGGCAAATCCATCGCCGATGCTCTTCGCGAGCTGCTCGAGACCTTCCGATTGCCAGGCGAGGCGCAACAGATTGCTCGCATCACGGAGACGTTTGCCAAAATATTCTTCGACCACAAGCCTCCGGAGATCGCCAGTGAAGATGCGACGTATGTGCTGTCGTACAGTGTCATCATGCTCAACACGGATCAACACAACCCTCAAAACAAACGGAAAATGCAAGTGGAAGACTACCGCAGGAACTTGCGGGGTGTCAACGACGGCAAGGACTTTGACCCGGAATATCTTGGAAATATCTTCGAATCTATCAAGAAACGTGAAATTGTGATGCCAGAGGAGCATCTTGGTCAGCTGGGTTTCGAGTACGCCTGGAAGGAGCTCGTTCGTCGATCGCGCACCGGTGGCCTCATGCTCCCATGCGGGTCAGCCGATTTCGATCAGGCGATGTTCGAGAACAGCTGGCAGCCCATCGTCGCCTCCCTAGCACATGCCTTCTCGAGCTTCCAGGACGAGTACCTCCTAGAGCGTGCCATCACCGGGTTCCGACAATGTGCTACTCTGGCTCGCAAGTTCGGGATGAACGACGTATTCGACTTCATGGTCCATGGTCTTTCTGCTGTCACTGGTCTCTTAGATGACGGCTCGATTCCGAAACCTCCTACCACTAACGCGCAAGTGGATATCGAAGGACAGAAGATCACTGTCAGCCCGCTCTCGATTCGATTCGGTATGAACTTCAAAGGCCAGCTTGCTGCTGTTGTGTTATTCACGATCGCGAATGGCAATGGGGACGCCATCCGCTCAAGCTGGGCCGACATTTTCGAGATCTTCAAGAACTTGTTTGCCAATACCCTTCTGCCGGAGAGTATGCTAACCATGCAGGACTTCTCTGTTACGACTGGTCGCTCGCAAATTCCACTCAAAGCGAAAAAGCTTCCTGGCGCCGTGCAGGCCGATGCGCGCGCACAAGGAGGTGGTCTATTCAGCACCCTGTCGTCATACCTTTTGGCACCGATGTCGTCGGAGAAGGAAGCGGTCCCTCAAGACGTCACCGAACAGGATGTCGAGTCTTCGCTCTCGACTATCGATTGTGTCGCCAGCTGCAACCTCGAAGACCTTTATGAGCAAATCAAGCATCTGAGAGGCGATGCGCTCCTTGCTGCAATTCGGTCTCTTCAAGGTTTGGCGGAACGACTGGTCTCGCAAGCGTCGAAGGGCGAGTCGGCTTCGACCGGGACGTCCACCCCGACGCAAGCTGCTGTGGCACAGAGTCGTCTTCTCACAAATGCTAGATACGATGCCAGCGCTGTGTTCGCCATGGAGATGTTTGCGGACCTTGCGTGCAGTGATGCAGATCTGCTGCCGCAGACGTGGCAGATGGTGTACCAATTGGTCTCTTCCATGCTCTCCTCACCTAAAGCCCATCATCCCCTCATGATTGAGCGGGCTGTGGTCATCACTCTTCGACTGATTCACCAGGCTGGGGTTCTGCTGTCGGAATCTGCACCTGATGGGCTGGAGAAACGGACAGTGCGCGATCAGCTGTTCTTGGCGTTGGACACGATCCGATCCTTACCTGCAGAGCTCCGGAGCGTCGTTTCGCTACAACTGCTCGGAGGGTTGGTACCTGTCGTCAGCGCTTCGCCTGCCTTTGCCCGTTCGAGCACGGAGTGGGGTCTCTTGCTTGCTCTCATCGGAGAACACTCGAAGGGACCTGGTGCATCTGCCGTCGCTGTCCGATTGGGATTCCTGGCTGTCTCACAAGGTGTGGATGCCAGTGTTACGGCGGAAAACATCTTGGGCTTCCTCGCTCTTCTCCGGGATTACGCGAGTGAGGCGGAATTGAACGCGGCGGGAAGTAGTAGTAGTGGTAGTGCTGGTGGTGGTGTTAATGGTAGTCCGGGAGGAAAGGGAAGGAGAGAACCTCCGGCGCGTCAGACTTTGACGGAGAAGAAGGAGTTGGCGGAGGCGGATGACGCGAGGAGGGAGCGGGCGGTGGAGGCTGTCTCGGCGTTGGAGGCACTGCGTCATAAGATCCCTGGTGTCATCTCCTCATCACAGGTTCCGTATGCCGATGGTAAGTCGCTCCCCAGACCAAGAGGCTCATCCTGTTCTTTACTGAATTTTCCTTGGTATCTTCCTCGCAGCCTGGAAGCAAATATGGGTGACTCTACTGAACGCTCTGATGACTCAATGTCTCTCAAGCGATCGCGCGCTTCGACAAGCTGCGATCACGCACTCGCAACGAGCATGTCTCTGCTCGGAGGTCTTACCGACGGCCCCTGTCGATGTCCGACCCATCTTCGACCAGGTCCTTTTCCCGATCTTGGAAGAGTTTACCAAGCCGGTGGTGATTCAGCGTGATCCTGGTGTGGGAGGGATGCAGGAGGCCCGCTTGCGAGTGTGTGCTCTTGCGTGCAAGCTGTTCTTGCATCTGTTGTCGCCGCTTTCTAGCTCCTCGGACACGGACTTGCAGGAGGTCTGGTTGACTTTGTTGGACTTCTTTGATCGGTTCATGACAGGCGGCAAGAAGGATCAACTGGTAAGTGTCTCCTTTTGGGCTCACTGGGACTACTTAGTGCGATGATGATTTGCTGACCTTCAGGGTGCTGTTCCTCAACAGACTGAGGCTATCCCGGAGAACCTGAAGAACGTCCTTTTGGTGATGAGCGCCTCTAATATCCTCATTCCCCCGGCACCTGCGGGACAGCCAGACGAGCGGACGAAGGCACAAGCCATTCTGTGGGCTGTCACTTTTGATCGGCTCAAGAGGTTCCTGCCTGGTTTGGAGGAGGAGATCTTCCCACCGCCTCCGCCTCCGCCGGCTGCAGCACCTCCTGCCGCTACGCCAGCGCCAGTCGAGGCTCCCGAAGCGGCTGCATCGACTGAGGTTGCAGAGGAGAGCGTATCTGCACCAGCGGAAGCAGCTGCGCCAGCAGCAGATGGTAGCGACGATCTTGTGCCACCTCCGACGGATGCGTCGACTGTCGACAACGGAGAGCCGAAAGAAGAAGCTGCCTGAATTGCGTCTCTCTTCAAATACCGCCAAAGTCAGACCTTGGAGCGCGCGTGCGGTCTCCGTTGCTCTGCCACACATCCAAGTACACCCAATCCAATCCAGTTTAACTTCACTTCCGAATCGTGTACAATACCCACCTTCCACCCTCCAGTCCTTCAAAAATCCCAAAAAAGAGATGCTTCGATATGAACTACTTTCTTCATTATTTGCAAGGAATAAAGGAACGAAGAAACAAGAGGGGCTACCAAATTATGTATGTGTGTAACTGCATTTCCCCCAGCAGAAAACTCCCTGCTGCCTGCTCCACCCCCCGCTACGGCCTTCAGAACCTCAATCGGACGCGATACCGATCGAGAGTGAGAGCGGTGCCCATACATGCGGTCAAATACAGCACGAGGACGAGGAAGGCGAGTATGTCGGGCGTGTACATGGTCTTGATGGAGAGGTTGATGAGGCCCGTGAGGACGTTCGCCTGTTAAGATCCGCGAAAATCCCCATCCGAAGGTAGAGAGGAGCAACTCGTCTGGTCAGTAACAAAAGAGAACAGACGCAGAAAGGGAGAGGAGATTTTTTCCCCCCTCGCTCTTTGTTAATGACTCACCGCCAGGAAGACGAGTAATGAATGCCGATTCAAAGATTCGAGTAGGACAGGCGTCGTACCCTCCCTCCGAGCCGCCTCAGCCCATCTCACCCACGCCTCCATCCTCGCCCCGGACCTCGACCTCGAATTTGACTTCGGCCCTCCTCCATTATCTGATGAGGAGGACTCGCGTAAGGCGGCGCGCTCCATGGCGGCTCGCTCGAGAGGCTCGAGGAGGGACATGTGGACGAGTAGGTAGCCGAGGAGGAAGGAGGTGTTGTATGCGCTTACCCAGACGATGTACATCGCGTTGGCCTTTTTGGTGGAAGACCGGCCAGGTCAGCGTTCCGATGCATTAAAGCCTAAGGTGATCAAAAACTCACGATTCGTCGACTGGGTTGTGCTCCGCATAGCCAGAGGAGGAAGTAGAGCCCCCACCAGACCGAGGCGAAGCTAAAGAGCACCATGGCCAATTTGTCTGAATGAGACTTGGGTAAGGAGACTCTTTCCCCTGCGTCCATCCCGCCCATCTTCTTCTCCGACACACCGCCACCATCCTCGCCATTATTGAGCCCAGGCTTCTCGCCAAAGAGGATGGAAGAGAGGCCGCCGTCTGTTGATGTGGAGAGACGGGAGAGGGATCCGTTTGGCCGATGACGGAGGACGTGGACGTGGAGTGGACTTGCTGAGCCCGTCCCTGTTCCTGCGACGGGTGAGGCTGAGATGGAAGATGTGGACGCGTGTGAAGTTCGATGGGACTGTAATGCGGCTGCGGTAGGTGAGATCACTGACGACGTCCGCTCGCGTTCTTGCTCCGTAGACAGAGCAGACGAGCGCCCTACTGCTGCCTCCTGATCCTGATCTTCATCCTCTCTCCTACTCTTGAACTTCCTCTCGCCTCGCAGTCGATGGGCGAGGTATGGATCTGCGGGGAGGACATATGCGCCGAGATCGAGGCCGAGGAGGTAGAGGATGACGTATCCGGGGAAGGAGACGATCCCTTCCTTGTTCGCACTGATGAGATCTGCCGTCTTGCGATTGAGGTCATTGGAGATTGCCCATGTTTGTAAAGGGGTGAACCATAAGATCGCTTGAAAGAGAACAGCAAGGAGAAGAGCAAAGTCGATGACTCTTCCTTCCTTCTTCTTCCCCTTCTTGCTGCTGCTCCTTGCCAGACAGGCTCGCACGAGGGTCCCGATGAAGGGAAGGAGACCGAGAGTGATGAAGAAGTTCCAGTGCAGACCGTATTCGGAGACGTGTTCTGGGTATTCTGTGCTTTTGACGAGGAGGACGCGGATGAGGCCTAGGAGGAGGATGGGGAGGGAGCGGCGGAGGTCTTGGGTGAGTTGTTGGGTGAGAGGTGGAGGAGGAGGGTTTGAGGAGGAGGAAGAAGAAGGGGAGAGGGGGGAGGATGTGGGGGTACGACGCTGGGTTGTTGTGGTTGTGGCTGTGCGGAGGATGGTGCGTCGGAGGGGAGGACCTGCTGAGACTAGGCCGAGGGAGAAGACGAAGGAGCCGACGCCCATGTCCATCTTCATCAAAGCAGTATCAGCCAACACACTCACACTCACTTCAAAGAGAAAGAGAGAGAGAGAGAGAGAGAGAGAGAGAGAGACACACAGGGACTCACTAGACTGGTACCCCATGTCTCGCATTTGGCAAAAGCCCGGGGGAAGATGGGAAAATCGACAGCGAGGATGCAGATGATTGTCATGAGCATCATGTGAGCTCGGTAGAGGGTCAGGAAGGGTCGGATGGGCATGGCTATGCGTACTGCTGTTTCTGCTGGATTTCGTTCTTGATCTTGCTGCTGTTGTTGGAGGCGGAGCTCGTCTGGGCTGAGATATGGGGTGTGAGGTTGTGAGTCGGTTGGTGAATCAACTGCGACGCGGAATGGTTCTGTGGGTGCTGTTGGAGTTGATCCTGGCTTGTCCTGCTCATTGTGATGATCATCGCTGCTATCTCTGTCGCTGCTACTGCTGCTGCTGCTTGATGTTCTTCTTCTTCGTTTGCGATGTTGTTGTTGTTGATGTTGGTTGGGAGCGAAGAGACGGTATGTGTGTTTGAGAGCGAGGCTGTCGTGGAGTGGACGTGAGTGTATGATGGCCGCTGTTGATGCTGTGATGATGATGTTGAGGGTGATGGGATGATGGGCGAGAGGAGCAGTGGTGGAGAGTAGGAGCGGGATGACGAGGACACTGAGTTCGACTATCCTGCTAGAAGATGAGAAGCGAGTGCGGATGGCAGCCCAGAGTGCGTATGTGGTGCAGGCGGTGAGGGAAAGAGTGTTGATTGTGTGTGGTGATGATCCTGTCAAGTGCGAGACGAATCCCTCTTTGGCTTCTCTGTAGTTGTCGCTCATCTTTCTTTGCTTGACCTCATCGTTGCTGCTCTCGACCTCATCCTTCTCTCTCTCTCTAATAAGACCGTGCGTGCGGGGGTGGGTGGTGCAACTGATAAATCACGTGACTGCTATCTTATCTTATCTTAGAAACGCTCCGAGCATACACTCACACTCACCACTCATTATTACGCTCGGACTGGAAGAAGACGACCTCGATGTATGCTATGGACGAAGAATGTTGACTGGCCGACTGCTCTCCACGCTCAGCAAGATGACAACAGCAACGACGAACCCTCAGCTGATCCTCACCCCAGCAGAACAGAACATCGCAACTGTCCTCAGAGACACCTGCAACTGGATCATCTCACAACCACAGCAGCACATCACCATCCAGGCATCACCCACCCCCATCGAAGTCATCAACCAACACACATACACACAGATCAACACCATCGGACATGGCACTCTCACCGCACGCATCGCAGGTGGATGGGTCCGCGACAAGTTACTCCACAGAGACTCAGACGACCTCGACATATCCCTCTCCTCCACCACCGGATTCACCTTCGCACACTTCCTAGCCGCATACCTCGCATCGCCCCAGTTCGCTTCATCAGACTTAGCAGCACGCATCGCTTCTTCTTCCTCATCAACAACAGCTACCACAAGCTCAATCGCTAAGATCGCAGCCAATCCAGAACAGAGCAAGAACCTCGAAACTGCAACCGCAAAGGTCTTCGGGCTCTCCTTGGACTTCGTCAATCTCAGGAAGGAGGTCTACGAGGGCGACACACGCATCCCTATCATGGTCAGTCTTCAAACCCTCACTCCGTTCAATTTGATCTCAACTCTAAGCTAAAAACATAACCTATTGCAGAGCTTCGGCACTGCCAAAGAAGATGCAGAGCGGAGAGATATCACCATCAACTCCCTCTTCTACAACGTACACACTCAGCAAGTAGAAGATCTCACAGGCATGGTATGTTTCTCTTCTTCGTCTTCCCTCCCTTCCTCTCCTCTTAAACTAAAGCTCGTCATATTGCATACCCAGGGCCTCAACGACCTCGCTCGCGGCCTCATCCGCACTCCCCTCCCACCACACATCACCTTCCTAGACGACCCCCTCCGCGTCCTCCGCTGCATCCGATTCGCAGCACGCTTCAACTACGTCGTCCATCCAGACATCATCGCCTGTCTCTCCGACAAAGCCCCTTCCCAATTCTACACACCAGACAAGAGGGTCTTCGGTTCTCTGGAGGACGAGGAGGAGGGAAGAGGAGTGTATGATGAAGAGGAGGTTAGGAAGGCTAGGGTCGAGTTTAAGGACGTTCATTTGAGGTCTAAGGTCTCTAGGGAGCGTTTCGGGATCGAGGTGGATAAGATGATGCGAGGTTAGTTTCACCCTCGCTCCGTTGCCAATACGTCTATACTGAAATTTCTGCTTCTTAAAAAACACAGGCCCAGACCCACTCCGCGCAATCAGCCTAATCACAGCCTTAGACCTCTACTCCGTAATCTTCCACCCCCCTCACTCACCCCTCTTCCCACACTTACTCCCCTTCGACCTCGACCCTGCATCCCCTGCACTCCAACCATCCCCAACGAGCACCCAAATCGCATCACAGATCAGGGAGGCGAACGTAGATCGACATAAGAGAAGACCGGGTCCGAATGTGCTTGGGTATCAAGCGGGTAGTAGGCTCAAGCACGTCTGGGATCTCGCGGCTGGTAAGAAGGAGGAGGAAGATGCGCGCATGCAGGAGGGAGGAGGAGGAGAGATACCTTCTGCCAAGCCGACCGATGTGTACGACGACTCAGCGGCTTTGGCCTACGCACTCCAACATCAACAACGACCTTCCTCTTCCCAATGGACTGGTCTCCTACCACAGGAACTGATCAACGTCATGCTCGATCCCGAACAACGCGCCAGGCTGTTCATGGCCGCTGCCTTGTTGCCCATGGAGCGTATTGGGGTGCTGGAAGCCGTCGGAGGAGGACCGAGTGGAGGTGGGAAGAAGGGTGTCAAGCTCGTCTGGGCTGGTGAGAGTGTACTCACTCATGGACTTAAGGTGAGTCTTTCTTCATTTCCTGGTCTATTTTGGGCTTCACTGAGCATTCTGGAATTTGTCGCAACAGCTTGGGAATCGACAAGCTAAGATACCAGTCAGCGCCCTCTTCCGCGCTCGGGCTCTCATCGAGACTGTGCTTTCGAGGAAGAAGGACTTCATGAATGCCAAGGCGGACGCGGGCGCGGCGAAGAAGTTGGGTCTGCCTGGTGGGATTTGGCCTGAGGTTGAGGTTGAAGCTGGGGAGGGGGAGGGGAGGATGTTGGCGAAGTTCGGTGAGTGGGCCGTTGGGACTGCCACTGATTGATCTTATGAACAGGGACTCAAATTTTGAAACTGAACATAACCATTTCTCTTCTTCGTCAGGTCTTCTCCTCCGCCAACCAAGTCTGACCTCCTCGGCGAACAACATCAGCTTAGCGGCTGCCCTCCTCTTCGCACTTGCCAGTCGACTGGCGCACAACGCTTTGAAGTCGGAAGGCGAAGAAAAAGAGGAGGAAGAGGAAGATATCGTGAGGGAGTATGTATGGCTGTGGGAGCAATGTACGCAAGGCGGATTGTTGGAGAGGGCGGAGGAGAAGCCTGTCTTGGATGTGAGCAGTACACTCGTCTCTACATTACTCCCCCTCGATTTTCTCGACACTGACGCTTCCGTTGACCGGAACCTTTTCCAGGGCAACCAAATCAAGACGACCCTCGCCTTCCAACCCGGCCCCCTCACGCCCCGAATCCAAACAGCCATCCTGGCATGGCAGTACGCTCAACTACCAAGGCCCGGGCCCCAGCAGCCGGGCGAGTGCGAGAAGTGGTTGAAGGAGACGTGGGAGAAGGGTGGGGTTGTTCCTCTTGAAGGTCGGAAGCTGGGCGGTGGTGGCGGGGCGGGCGGGAAGAAGAAGGAGCGGGCGCCGCCGGGAGTTGGGGGCGATGGAGGGAGTCGGAAGAGGCAGAAGAGCGAGGAGGGTGCGTAGATATTAGGCTGCTGAAGGGGTATTATTTGCTGATCACAGCTTCGAACTTGAATGATAATGGCAAACCCGAAGATCCAAATATCGCAATTGGTTTTCCAGGCAGATGACAGGCAGAAGGATAAAGGGTATGATTGAGTGAGTGTGGGTGCATCGAGATGCGAAGAAATAAAGGGTCTATTAAAGATGGTATATAAGGCATTGGATCGAAGGAGGGTCACTGTCCAGCTCAAGGCATGTATTTTATCAGCTGCGCGACCACGACCTCGGAGAGGAAATAGAAGAGAGAAAATGGGTCGTAGGCCGCGTTCATGAGCTGAATACGGTCGCCGCGTCGCTTGACTTGATGTAGGCTAGTTGCGCGCTGCGGAAGTCCTCCTTGATGACTTGCGTGGCCCCTCCCTTGAGTTGCAGAGCTTGGAGTCCAGTAGCGGTATAAGGTGGCCAATTCACTGATGAGGGACATGGGGAGCGAATGAGCCAAAGGTCAGAGGCAGCCCGACTGCGACTGGTTAGTCACATAGATCATAACTCACAGTTGCCAATCCGGCGGGGATCACGATAGTTGACGAACGAGATATAAGCGTGCTGGATCGTCTTGCTCAACGGAGCATAAAACCCAGCCGAGGGGTAGTCCGTCGTGTTCCCAAACACATACGTCAACTCTGAAGAGTGTGAAGCACCGAGGTACGGTAGGACTTGCTTATCCTGCTGAGCGAAATTGTAGCTCCAGATCCCACTGCTCCTGACTGCGTACCGCTTCGTGAGGAATTGTCGGTGTGGACCGATATATCTCCATGCACCGTAGAAAGCAGCGGCCCTCTTGAACTGGTTCGTCGAAGGTGGGAAGAATGGATCCTTTAGATCCGTAGTACCCGCACTGGCCGTATTGGGCTGATTGGGGAACGGCGAACCTTTCGTGACGTCGTCCGGGAACAACTGGAATATGTTTCGCAAGACCCTATCGACCAGAGTCGTGTTGGCCGTATTGATCACAGCAACTTCTCGAACCCAATCCTCGAATTCGGCACTCGTATTCAGATTATGCGGTGCGCCGCCAGTCCCTTCGTCCAAATTGCATCCCGAAATGATGGGCACCGTCGAGAATTTTCCACGGTTGATGAGCACCCGGGGCTGAGACGAGAACCAAAATCCGTCGTCGAGGAAATCCTGGACCGGCATGAAGGGCATCAGACCTTTCTGGTTTACCTCGGCGAAAGAATACGTGACGATGTTTGCTGCGGCTAGCAGGCTGGTTGCGGGGACTGACTTCAGACAGGAGAGGTCCTTGGGGCGTGTGGGACATTTGACAGCTTGGGAGATCCTGGCAAAGGTCTCGTCGAGCTTTGGGTGGGTGGGGCGGAGAGTTGATGCGGATCCTGGGGAACCGCTCTCCATGATCGCACCCTGAGAAGAAAGGAGAGCAAGGTCAGATCAAAATTCCTGAAGAAGGCTTTCCGAGGTCGAGGATACGTACTTGGAATAGGCCATGTGTGTTGCCGCCTTGGGCGAGCAGGTTGTTACCGACGATAAATGCGCCTGCCAGACAAAGATGCAGAAATCAGATACACACTCAGAACCTGAAGCTTGAAGATAGAGAAACTCACCTGCTGACTGGCCCGCGATAGTCACTCTCCGGGGATCTCCTCCGAATGCAGATATATGCGCCTGGACCCTATCGATCAGAATTTGGTTGTGAGCACTCAAATCTAACCTTGACCCAGAGGAAGCCTGCTCGGGAAACGTACCACTGTAACGCCATCCTTGTGTCATACATTCCAGCATTCAAGGTCGCAGATCCAGCTCTAGCGGCTGAGAGAACTGACGAACCGCCCAAGAAGCCGAAACTAAGAAGGGGCACAGGATATGGAAAAATTTTCAGTATGAATTTCTCATCCCAGAAGCTGAGAAGTTACTTACACTCCCAGTCGATAGTTGATCGCGACGAAGATGACGGGCGCGTTCAATTTCACAGACTCTGCTACGATTCTGCTGCCGTTTTGATTATTCCCTGTTCCATATTGGAAGCCGCCTCTGCAGAAGCCAGAATTCCAACAAAATGTGAGTCCAACAGATTTCCTATCGACGTATGGTAATAGTAGATGTGTAGCTCACCCGTGGAAGAAGACCATAACTGGCAATTTGCCGTAACTCGTCCTTCTGCTCGGACGTATCAAATTGAGATAAAGGCAGTCCTCCGAGAACCCATCTCTTGGAGAACCCTGAAGACAGCCATCCCCATACTCGATGGCTGTTCTCGTTTGGCTCGAATTTGACAGTGCCATTGGTTTCTTGAAGCGGAGTGAACCCAGAGGTGGCCTCGCATAGCGCATCCCCAGGAAGAAGTCGACTGCTTGGCCATCGACGGGTTGGGAGTAGCCGACATAGGTGCCTTCGGAGATGCTGACGGTCGGGCCACTGGCTTGGGTCCGAAGAGGGCTTTGTAGTACTGCGAATGCCGGTGCAACCACCAGGCATGCAAACGAGGTTAGAAGTCGAAGATGCATGACGCCGAAAGTTCTGGTTTCCGCCTTCGCTTTACTTGAGCTTTGGCCTTTGGGAGATCTAGGAAAGGGAGGGAAGAGAGAAAGAAAGGGGGCAGCTCAAGCGCTGGAGATGGGATCCGGCTTTTGAAGAGAATGAGAACGAAGGCGGGAAGCGGTCAGCTCGTCAGAATGGTCCTTCACGCCCGCAACAGATGGATCTCAGATCAAGACGAGCAAGGAGGGGTGTGAGCGAGCTGGGCAAAACAGAGAGGAGGACCCTTCCTTTCTTTGAACCAGCGCTGCTCCACCTCGCTCCCGCTTCCCAAATCCCACTTCAGCGGTCGGCACCGCGAACTCGTCCCACCTTATTTTGGCCAATCTTCTTGACCTCTATCTTCTCCGCTACGGATAATCGGTGTCAGATGTCAGTCTACCTCGTGAACCGTGCCCAGCCAGTAGCCAGTTCGCCAGTCGAAGCAATTTTGACCGCCCGCCCCACCGTCCGTCCCGTGAG
The DNA here is from genome assembly GCA_009428295.1 of Tilletia walkeri. Lineage (NCBI taxonomy): Eukaryota > Fungi > Basidiomycota > Exobasidiomycetes > Tilletiales > Tilletiaceae > Tilletia > Tilletia walkeri. The sequence goes on from RDSH01000069.1 coordinate 31,857, forward strand.
CAAGACGAAGCTGAGTGCGCTAGCTGCCGCTTTCGTCTACTACATATGTACCTGGACGGCGACCAGTCCTGCCAAAGTGCTGGACGAGGTCATTAGAGCACGGTCTCAAAACTGAGCCAAATCTCAAAATCCTTGAACTCACCGCCGAACCCAACGACCCTCTCTCCGCCGATGTTCCCGTCTGAGGATTGTGGAGGAATCAATATTGGAACGCCAAGCCCTTTGAGACGATCCCATTCATTATTAACAGCAGGCAGGCATCCTTCTGCTTCCGCGGGCAGCGGACAGGTCGTGGGCTCGTGGGGTGGGTGAGTGCACTTTGCAGTGTGTGTGTGGAGTGTGGTCTCTACTGTGGACGTGATTCTCGCTTCTCGCAAGGATTGAAATCCAATAAGGATCTTAACGGTGGGGCCGGGCCGCAAGCCTGCAAGAGCCTGAGGTCTGGGGCCGACAGTCAAGCGTCAAGGTCCGGGCTCAGTGAGAACTCATCACAAGATCGAATGGAAAAGGATCCTGACCGAGTGAAAGCAAGTGAGTACAGAAGGTGCAGTGCATCTGTGCATCCAGTCAGGTTTGACCGACTACCTTGGGAGCCTGAAATAAGTCAAAATTGGAAGAACTGCGTAGGAGCAGGTACAGCAGGAGATGCTCCGAGTCACGGGGAGAGAGGGAGAGGCAAGCCGGGTTGAATGGTAGGTAGATATAGCGTTATAAGGACCTTGAAAGCGTCGTTGGTGTTGTGTGGAGCTTGTGCGGGTGGATGATGGGTTCTGTGAAAGATGGCAGCCATGATCGGAGCAAAATTTGTCCATCCAGGTGCGCATTCGAGTTGTCGGACAAGAGGCAATGTTCTGAATCCATGAACACGTATCTCTTCTACCTTAGGCCAAAAGGACCTGGAGAATTTCGTCGTTGTCCGGGGGGTGTTGGAAGGACATGTTGAAGGAGCCGAGGCCAGAGGTGATTGTGGGCGGTTTTCCAGTTGGGGTGGGAGGAGGCGATGTCGCGTTTGTCGGCGTGCAGACCCGATTCTTGCAGTTGACTGCGCCAGTCAGAGCTCCCTTACAATGTAAGTCTTCGCGGCATTCTCCTCCGGGGAGCGACCCATCACACACGTCGAAGTAAGGGTCGCAGTCGCACGACTGATACAACCTCTGGCACTTACGCGAAAGGCAATTGTTGTCTACTGCGCAGTAGGAACCGGTGCCGGCGCGAGCGCATGTCTTGTAGGTGCGGTCCGGCGTGTAAAACAAGCAGTTGCGCGAGAAACATTGGTCGTCCGAGTCACAGCGGCTGTGGACGAAGAGCTTCTTGCAGATGCCATTGAGGCAGCCCGAGGCGTCGCAATCGGAGTTTGTACGGCACATACCGTCGATGCCGTTCGCAACGCAGACGTCGTCGATCGTATCGTGCGTTTCGCCTCCGCGCCCAGGAACCGGCCGCTGTACTTGGTCGGATAGTTTGCGTTGCTTCGAGAAACACTGGGCCTCAGCGTTGTTCGTCGGCTGACCAGTACCGAGCGAATTGTTGGCAGGTGGCAGGTAACACTTTCCGTCCAAACCACAGACGGTGCCACTTCCGCAGTTGTCGTTAATCAGGCACTTGTCGCCAGCTGAACCTTTAGCGCACTTGCCGTTGTAGCAGAATCCGGTCTGGCATTCGGTATAGTTCTTGCAGCCGGTCTGTCCCAGAGCAAAGAAGGCGCACCGGTCCCTGGCAGACTCGTAGCCCATGTATTGCGTTATGTTGGCGAGGTATTCGTCTCGCGGGTTCTGACCCCCTTCACACTTCCCACTCCGGCACTGCTCGTTGACGGCGCAGGGCTGCTGAGGGTCGATGGTGCTGTTGCTGGGCACCACGCATTTGCGATCGGCGCTACAGAATGCGGGGCTCTTGCAGTGGGTGTCCCGCGCACAGTTACCACCGACATTGGCAAAGGTGCATGTCAAAGTGCTCTTGTTGCACACGCCTTGAGCACAATCTCCCGTGTTGACGCAGCTGTGGCCCAGAGGGGCTTGGCGGCATCGGTTCGGAGGAGTTTCGATTGGGGAGAGGTACTGCTCGCAAAAGAATGGCCTTCCATCGGGTGCAAAACAGTCGCCGCCCCGGGCGTCGCAAACTCCGGTGATGCACTGGGAGCTCCTCGAGCACTTCTTGTTCAATAGAAGAGAGGCCGTCGCCGCGGGTGCCGAAGAAGTGGTGCTGGATGCCGTAGTGGACTTCGTGCTGGACGCCGTGGTGGAAGTGGTGCTGAAGGTCGCAGTGGAAGTAGTGCTGGCGCGAGCCAAGATAGCGACCGGGTCGGCCTCTTTGACGATGCTAGCCTCGACGATGGTTGGCAGGGCAAGGGCGAGGATGAGGAAGACCGCGAATGTCTTGCAGCTTCTCAGAAAGCTGATGTCCATCAGGAAGCGCATCTTGACAAAGCCTGTCTACTGGGGAACTTTCGGAGGGAAGGGCGGAGAAAAACAGAGCAGAGCAGAGGGGGGACGTCAGGAAGGGAGGATGGGCAAGAGGGAGTCAGCTTTCAGATTTCAGCGAGCCACCCTTTTCTTAGTTCTGAAGTAAGGTCGATCATGAGTAGTGTTGGAAGGACGAGGACTGTGGGGTGACTGGAACGAGGTAAATACAGGCGGTGCAGAACCATCGTCGCAGTTGGAAGTCGGGCTGAATACAGTGCTGGGTGCAGCACGGGACGAGGGGCGGCGCAGTATACGAGTCTTCTCCGCGCGTCCTTCGAAAGGATTCTGGGGCGCCGTTTCCGAGACTAAGGATTCTGCTTCCGTCCGTGGCGGTGATTGCGGTCGTGGCGTTCGAGTGTCGATCCGCCCTGCTTATGCCTGCTCGCCCCCTCCAAGTCTCGTACTCGTACCACCCATCGATCCGTCCAACGAGCAGCATTGGATTATGTGTGGTCGAGTCGCAGTACTTGGATGCGCAGAGGCTTCGATATCACTTCTCTATGTAGCTGGTGAGGGAGTTCCTTCAGGAAGCTAACGAAAGGGGCGAGCTCAAGCCGCGGCCACCCTGCTGCTTGAGCAAGAAAACAAAAGTACAAGGATCATCCCCCCTCCCTTCCTTCCATATCCAAAGCTTCTTCTTCTTCACGCAATGTAATCCGCAGCTCGGCCCAACGTCCAATCGCTGATCACCTCCAGCTCTTCCGCAGTGAAGTGTGTCGCATGCTCGTCCCAAGCGCCCTCCCGATGCATCTCGTGCGTCTCCTTGAAACTCATCGCAACCCGCCGTACGGAGGGTCCAATAGGTGCAGGATCCTCATCGTGATGCGCCAGCTGTAGTAAAGGGAAGTTCCAGGGAGGAAAGGTCAGACTCGATTCGCAACAATCGATCAAAGGCGCGTCAATAGGGAAGTCCACTCACAGTACTGGTGATCAGTTTACCCATCCAGTCAGGAACAGACGTCGGGAACGCTACCACCAAAGCACCCGCACCAAGTAAGGCACCATGGAGCTTCCTCAGCGCCTCGCCATAGCCTGCCTCCGACTTGTGCGGTAGAATCGTCTCTTGCGTCTGTTGCACGAAGAGCTTGATGAGGCGCGGAATACTGTCCCGGTGGTATTGCATCACCAGATATGTCAGGTCCTTCGCAGCCGCACTTCGGACGTCGACATGTTCGTCTTGCAATGCTCGGACTGTCGTATCAAGCACGCGCTCAGCCGTCTCCGGTGTGCAGACGAAGGATCTGCGAGAAATCGGAGGAAATCAGCGTCTCGATTCCCATCCATAAACACACTGAGCGGAGGTGACTCACTGCATCAAGAACGCCACATTGATCAGCGTGAGCGTCGTAATCTTGGTCTGCCACGAGTCCGCCAACAGGTTTAGATTGATCAGCTTGTCAAACCTTTCATCCGGATCATTGGTCAAGCGAATCGGTTGAGAAGCCCGCCAGATCATCCCAGCAGCTGTGTTGGACAACTGCTGATTGTCCCGCAGCTCGTAGATCTGTTGAAGCTGCGGTGCAAATTCCAACAGTACGTCCGCAAAGTCCACGTTCAGATGGCTTTCCGCAATCTTGCCCGCCCATGAGAAGATCGAAAACGCAAGTCGATCCGCTTTCGACATCGTCCCATGTGCCGGTGGTTTCCGATGAGGCAGCAACTCCTCGAGCCGGTTAAACATCGTCGTCAACTGGGCTCGGAAGCGATCCTTGGCGTTGATCAGTGTACCAAAGCCGTCTTCGCTTGCTCGAAGGAACTCCTCCACGCCGCTGTACTTCGGGGCGCAAAGAGCGAGGTCGACTTCCGCCAGCGACCGACCTACGGCCTGCGTTACCGCCAAATAATCGGCTTGCATCTTTGGCAGAATGGCCTCAGAGAGCTCTGGCAGCCAAGCATGACTCTTGCCACCCAGAGCAGATAAAAGTGACGAAAGCATCCAGTACGCTGTTGCGACGAAGCAGTGTCAGCAACCGGATCAGCAGTGTGGTAAGATGTTCCCCGATAGTAAATACGCACGTTTTCTCTGTTCCCACGCGCTCTGATCGTCCCGTGCTGCCTCATCCCCCTTCAACTGTTCCAACACAAAGTCAATCAAGAACCCAATCCGCCGCGGATCCCGATTGGCCGCAATCATCATCAAAGACGTCTTCCAGATGTCCGCGCACTCCGAAGATAGCGTCTTGAACAGCGGCGCAGCGAACGAGCCGAACCAGCGTTGGACTTGTCCTTGTTCCTCCATCGTCCAGTGCTTGATTCCGCGCATGAGACCGATGACTGCCTCTGCCGCCGCACGATGATTGGCTCGGTCTGAAGGATCTTCCTTCATCACCTCCTCTACAGCGGCCGTCAAGGGCGCCACGACGGAGGGCCCGAAGATCTCAACAATACCTTTAGCGAGCGAAGCTTGAGAGGGCCCAATCGACGTCCGCTCCTTCTCCTGTGAGCAGCACACACAAGTAGAAAGATAGACAAGTCAGAGAAAGACGCCCTCGAGGTACTTGTTTCGTTGAAAGAAAAACTCACCTCTGCATTCCTTGAAACCCAGGCAGTCCACCACTCCCCAGAAGTCACAGTGCCACGCAACGCGTCCAAAGCCGGTTGAGACGCCTCCTCCCATTCGATCGCCGGCCCAGTCCGCAACTTGAAGTAAACCATCTTCTCGTCCGGGAGAAGCCAAGCATCCTGCAGCGCCGACTCGTCAAGCTCAGAGTCCTCCTTCAGCTGACCACGGAAACTCGCCAGCCGATTCGCCTTCCATTCCTTCGAGACGGGTCTCTGGAGGCGTTCTGTTCGAGAGAGCGGTTGCTTCTTACGGTATTCGGCTAACGCTTCCTTGGATGGCGCCAGTGTCCGAACTTTGACGTAGTACAGCAGCCGGCCAAACAGTTGGTTCGACAAGCTGCGCATCTCCGGACTGGGATCAGTCGAGAACTCCGCGAGGCTGGTTATGATCTCCGGCTGGACGGGGTCGTATATCCGATCCAGAAGTCCCAGAAGCAAGAGCGCCGCCTCAGCAAAGGTCCAATGTACCTTCTCGTCCTCTAAAAGTTCAAGCGCGGCTGCTCGAAGTTTGGCAAAGACTTCAGATTGGACCGCCGCCCGCCTATGAATGTCGGCATGGACGCGCTCCAAGATTTCCTTGTCCTCCGGATGATCATCTACAGACCGTGTCACCGTCTTGGGCAAGTTGGGCATCTTGATGTGCAAGAATGAGATATTGTCCAGCCCGCATTGATTGAAGATCGCCTCGGCGCTCGAGGCTGCGAATTCTTGAACCTTGTGGTCCGGGTGCGCTTGTAAAGCCATCAGAGCATCCCAGATGACGGGCAGGAACTTGCAGTGGAATACAAGCCATCCGCTGAATCCGTCCCCTGACAGTAGATGAAGAGCGCCTTTCGTCCGATGTTTCGGTGCCGAAAGTTGCAAAGCATCGATGATCATAGGCATAGACATCGTTCGATAACCCGAAAAGTTCGACTGAACCATCTCGACGATATATTGGGAGCGAACTCGGATAGATCCTGCGCAGAACCAAGCAGAAAGAATTTCCCATCCAGTATGAGCACATCGGGGAACGACGTATAAAAAGCGGACGAAACAGGCACTCACGATATTCAGATTGAGTAAACCTCATGAGCTCGCGCAACAACGCGTCGTCCAGCGCAGTCCGCCGTCTTCGGACAGCCCTTAGCCTTTGCCGATATCTGTGAAATCTATGCGCCATCCGAATCCACCAGATGCGAGGATACGACTTCTGCTGTTCTTCTAGTTTGCATGAAACGAGAACATATGCGTCGCAGTACGACGTCGGACTGTGCAACTCTTCGGTAAAAGCGTAATGTAGCAGTGCCTAAGGTGAGACAGTTGTCGTTAATTCAGCACATCAGCAAGTCAAGAATCTTTCATGAAAGCGGAGACAAAGCAGAACTCACAGATGATATACACTTGAGCACCACCCTCGAATCATCAAGATGCTCATCCCCACCCGTCTGCTGCAGCTTCCCAGCAGCCTCAACAACAGTCTCCGAAAACCTCCTACGGAATCGGAGCACGCGCTGATACCGCTCATCCGATGGATCGTCCAGGACAAAGTGAGCTTGGAGCGGTGTCCAGGCCCGGTAAAACTCTATGCATTCGGTGTCCATGTCCGTTATGTCCTCGCCGTCGTACGTCTTCGGCAGCTCGATCAGGGATGGAATACCGGTGAGTACAGCTCGGGCGAGGGTGAGTTTCCTGCAGAAGGTGTTTGACTGTGGTTATGGAAGACGTCAAAGGAGGGATAGGGTTCAGCCTTTTTTCTGCGCCGGCCAGAAGATAAGTGTTTTCGACATACGCACCCATAACGATCCCCGCTGCCCAACCGGAGCTTGCAAAAGCTGCGCCACATCATCCAACAATCCATTCCCAAACTTCTCCACAACCTCCAAAGCCAACCCGACCTCCTCCTCCCCAGGCACATGCCAATTCACCTCCACCTGTCCAGGCCCATAAACAGCACCCCACCTCCGGAAACTATTCCTCTGGAAATCCTTACTACCCCACTCTTCCGGACTGACAAATCGTTCCTCAGAAGGGTAGACCGTCGTCAGTGAGATGAGCGTCTTGACGATGATTCGCGAAAGGAGGTAGTAGGACCGTTCCGCTTTGGCCGCCTCGGCCGCATGGGACAGCAACGAAAGCAAAGGTGTGGCATACCTCACCAAATGCGCACCGGCACTGCTCACAGCCCCACCAAGCACACTGAGGTACCAATTCAACGACGTATCCCCAATAGGCGTCTCCGTCGTACTCGTCGAGATCGACGCACCGGCACCCGCACCCAGCTCATACCGAATCCTCTGATCGCAAATGGGCAACAATCTTCCCAAAACTTTGTCCGGTTCCGCCCTGGCGAACGCAAAGACGAGCTGTCCAATCTGCTTATGACAGTTCGTCGATGGTGTCGAAGCTACGAAATCGACAACGACGTCTAAGGCGACGTCGAACAGGTGGGTCGAAAGACTTTGGCAGAGGTAAGATGCAGCGGAGACGAGGGCTGTGGCTGCTTGGACTTCCGTCTCCCAGGCTGATTGGCCTTTGGCTCCTTCCTCCGCTAACGAGGAGAAGACGCTCAAGGTTCGTCGGAAGAACTGCACAACCCAATCTTCAGCTACTCCTGTACTAGTTCGAATCGCCTCGTCGGTCTCGTCCTCGTCCTCTTCGGGCTCAGGTACAGCTTCAGATGCAGCCCCGCCATCGAGTAACATCCCTCCTCGCTCTGCCATGGGTGAGCTGGGCTGTTGTTGTTGGACGACATCGGCTCGGGTGAGGTCCTCGATTTGGACGCAGTGGACTAGCATGGTAATGAGGAGACCGGTGTTGATTGTCTTGAAGGGGTCGTTGGGATCGATGCCGGGCAAGCAAAGATGCAGCAAGGGAAGCAGATGTTGGGCTCCTTTCTTGTAGTGACTCCGTCGAAGGATGGGCGTAGCCAACAGCGCCAAACACTTCATGACTGTAGAATGATGATGATCAGCGACAAGAAACCACACGGAAAAAAATCGGAAAGGGAGTGGAATAACGTACTAGGCTGCGTCCGCTCGCTCGTCTCCAAAGCCTGCAAGCTCTGATACGACCTCTCCAACAAAGGCGGAATACCAATCTCCGGCCTCAAAATCGCAATCTTCATCAAAGAAGCCTGACAAGCCTCCGCAGCCTCCGTCTGCTTACTGAACAACGCCATCAACACCAACCCGTTCAACCGCTCCGTAACCTCCCCCACGATCTCCTTCGTCAATCTCTTCTCGGACGGGATGGTGCATGTGGGTAACGATTCGGCGTAGACCCGGTTGACGAGGGCGGATAGGAGGGCATAGGTTAGTGCGCTCACTTGCAACTGACCCACTCCGCCGTAGAGGGGGTGAAACTTGGATTCGACGGCGGTGAGGAAGAGGTTGAAGTAGTGGAGCACTGTGGAGCTGCCGTCGGGTCGGTCTGCGGCGAGGGAGTAGGCGATGATGTTTGCGAGGCACTTGAGGTCCTCTTGGCTTTCTGCGACTAGGGAGAGGCCGCTGTCCTGTTTTCACAGTATTCCCAAAAGAAAGGCAGAAAAGAAGTAGTGGGATCGGAATTGAGCAAAAAGTAAGGATTGACGAAGAACGCTTCTCGAATTTGGAAACTCACATCAGCATTCTTATTGGCAGGCGTGATCTCCCTCCTAATCAGATTCATAATCATCTGAAAATGACCGGGAGTGAAAAAGGCGACGTTCGATTCGCCGTCTTTGACCGCGAGAGGTCTCTTGACGATGTCCTTGCCGTAGAGGAAGGAGATCGCGCCGAGGACGCGGATCCAGGAGCGGGTGACGATGGAGGAGTTGATCGTCTGGAAGAGACGGAACATGGGTTGGTACCATTTGTAAGCGAGTCGGCGGGGTAGGAAAGCTGTCGCTAGTTGGAAGGCGAGGATTGTCCACTTTCGGAAGAAAGAAGGATGTGTGAGTACCCAGTGGAGAAATCCCTTTTCCAGCCATGTACACATTTCCCCTCCCGCAGAAACTCACAACTTGATCACTCCCATCCAACTTGGGCAAGATGACGCCCATCATCTCTTCCACGACTTTCTCGCCCTCTTTCCCTTCCTTCGCATAAAAGCGCTGGGCAAGCGTGGCAAGTTCCAAGTAGTGTGCCTTCAGCGAGTCGTTCGTCCCTTCGCCCAAATGCTCGCGTTGACGGGAGGAAGGGTAGATTTCGCGATAGTACCGATCGTAGAGGGGTCTCCAGGGTAAAGTGAAGTGTTCTGCTTTGAGATTGTAGGATCTGTTTGGGTGATGTGGAGGACTGATGAGTTTGGTGGAGAATAGATTATGCGGGTGGGAAGTGGGGGGGGGGGAATACGTACGAGAGGAGGAAGGTGCATACGCGGCAGACTTCGATCGAGGCTGCTGATGCGCCTGGAGCTGTGGGCAGTGTAGCGACGTAGTAGTACGCTTTGGCGAGACGAATGTGCGTAGACGGTTTGAGAGGACTGTTCCGACCAAAAGAAAGAAGATCAGTGACCCTGCGAAAAGCCGCCCCAAGAGGAAGAGAAGGGGAGAAAACTCACTATCGATTGTTCAACAACCACACGATCCGTTCATGCCAAAGCATCATACCGGCGTCTCTGTCTCTGATGTAAACACACTGCAGCAATCGTTTGACGGCATGGTCGAGCATGTGATCCATTTCCTCGAGAGTTTCGAGCTTCCAGGGTAGGAGAGCGAGTAATTTGAGTCGGTCGCTGTTCAGGCGGTCCGAGTGGGCTTCCTCGTCGAGCGCGGCGAGGTAGGCGTCGTCTTCGTCATCGTCTTCATCTTCTTCTACACCTCCGTTGGGAACAGAAGAAGGAGGAGGGGGTGCAGTCTTGCGCTTTGAGCGTGCTCGTTCTCGCGCTGCTGTGATTCTGCTGAGCGAAGGTGGTACGGCGGTGATGTCGCGGAGGTGGTCGATGGGCTCGTCGATGTCGGAGTCGTCATTGTTGACATCGATGTCCTCCTCGCCGGAAAGATAGACCTCGTCCATAGCTTTGCGTTTGTACTGAAGATGGTGGTGGTACCTTCTCAAGTTCTCAGTCAGTGCTTCCACTTCACTTGGGTCAGGCCTTTCGTCATCCTCGAGCCACTCGAAAGTTTTCGCTGCGGGCGCCTGGTTGAAAGCTATCTAATCTTATCAAATGCCGCAGTCCGTGCGGTCCTCCTCACACACAAGTAAGAGGGATAAAATGCGTACTTTCCTTCGTTGTGACAGTTCCATGAGAAGATACGTTAGATACAAGCTGGACCGAGAGAAACAGGCTCCCCACTCAGTAGCTCTTTCCGGGCACGATGGGGTGGCTGGCTGAGAGGCCACCATCGACAGCGAGGGAGACGCCATTCACATAGGAAGCCTCGTCGGAAGCGAGGAAGGTGACTGCGTAGGCGATCTCTGATGCGATGCCGTATCGTCCCTGTTGGTATGAGTTAAGGCGTTAGTGATGAGCATACAGTGATCATTCCGCGAAACATCAGACTCACGGCGGGGTTCAGTTGGCCGATCTTGCCCTCTGCACCGCGGTCTCGTGCGGACTCAAAGACGGGTGCTGTCATCCCGGTCTGCAAGATCAAAGACCAGGTGAGTCAACGAAGAGCAGGGCAGAATTGAGCCAAGGGCTGACACCACTCACCTCGATGAGACCAGGGCAGACAGCATTAACGCGAATGCCCGTCCGGTAAAGCTGCCAGGCTCCCGTCTGCGCCAGACTGACGACAGCTGCCTTCGAAGCCGAGTACTCGACCGATCCACCTCCACTCCTGAGGCCAGCGATGGACGAAGTCATGATGATGCTACCCCCGCTCATTGTCTTCTTGGTGCCGTTGGTCGTCTTCATGGCGAGACTTGCGTATTTGAGGGCATGGAAGCAGCTGACGGTGTTGATTTTGAAGACGCGGTCTACGTCTTCTGTGTCTGTGTCGTGGAGAGGTGCGCCTGTTGCTACGCCTGCGTTTGCGAAGAAGATGTCGAGTTGGCCTGCTTCTTTGATGGCTCGGTCACAGAGGTCTTTGATGGAGTCCTCCTCTGCTGCGTCACAGGCGAGGACGGTGACCTGTTTCAGAGAAGGAGTGTCAGAGCTCTGTTGCAAGGTTCGATTTGAGAGTGAGGGAGACAAGTACTGACGTTGACATCTGGGTAAGCCTTGTTGAGTTCGTCCTTGAGGTTTCCGAGGTTTTCGTCGTCGAGGTCGGTGAGGTATAAGTGTGATGCGCCTGTGAGTGAGAGATGAGTGTGAGCGAGATCAAGAGAGATGAGGAGTGAGAGAGATGAGAGAACTGACCCTCGTGCGCGAATTGAAAGGCGGTTGCTCGACCGATGCCGAGGAGAGATCCTACGCCTGTGAGGATGGCTACTTTCCCATGAAGTCTTGCTGATCGTGGTCGTTGAGAGAGCTGTGACTTGAGCTGATCGATGCGTGCTTTTGTCTGAGCGAGTGCTGCCTTGAGCTGTTCTTGTGTGCGAGTTGAGGATGACATTGTTTAGGAGATGGTGGTGGTAAGAAGTAAGGAAGAGAGAGACCGGTGAACTCGGCTTCTTGTTCATAAGCGTGATGTTGAGTGTGTGGGGAATCGGATAAATAGATTAGATGAAGAGATAAAGAAGGAGCAAAACTAGCTTGGCATTTCAGTCTGTCTTTCCCCCTTTTCTCCGCCTTCTCACTGACTTCCATGTCCACCATCGCGACTCAGGATGGATGCTACGATGGATCCCTATCTGCTACTCGCACCCGCTCTCCATCCCACAGACCATCTCAAACTGGCACTCCTCACATACGAAGACGGCAAAGAACCACAGCCACCCCATCCACAACCACTCTCCCCAACAGCATCAGCACACGATGACGACGCAAGTGAAGCATGGTCTCAATCCATCCCCGCTGCAACTCCTGCTCCCCCATCACCAACACTCATCCTCGCCCTCGTCTCACACGTAGACAACCACGACAGAGAACTAGCTGCACTCATCACCTTCAAACAGCGCTCAAAATCACCAAACACCCCCCTCATCGCAACAGACGCTGTCCCCATCAGAGGCGACTTCAGAGCAGCCGTCCTACCCGCCTACAAATCCCTCCGGTTCACCTTCTCATCCGCTGCAAATCTCCTCACTGGAACCACTCCGGACACTCGCTCCATCACCGATCTCATGAAGGTCACCAAGGAACTCGCTAAAGCACACTCCGATCACTATTCACATCAGAACGTCAGGGACGATCACACCCTCGGATCAGCACGAGAACGATGGGATGGAGAGTGGGAGTGGTTGGAGAAGTACGTCGGTACATCGTTGCAGGACAACAGCGCTAGCAGTGCTCCCCTCTTCTCTCGCTGTGAGTCTCCCTCACTCTCCTCGATCCGCTTTCCTTATTACTAAAAACTCCATCTCACAGTCACCCGCTCAGCAATCAAACCCACCCGCCAAGCAAAAGTCTACACTCCCACAGCAGACGAACTCAAAGTATCCATAGGAACCTTCAACGTCAACGGCCGTCTACCCGACGCAGACGCATCCTCCGATCTCCGCCAATGGATCCGCGCAGAAGACGACCCAGACATCCTCGTCCTAGGCTTCCAAGAACTCGACCTCTCCTCCTCAGCCTATCTCTACTTCAACCCCAAGAGACAGTCCAAATGGTCCGCAGCGATCGTAGAGGCCTTCGGACCTGTTCGCGCTAAGATGTACACCCTCCTCGCGTCTAGGCAGTTGGTCGGCATCTTGTGCTTTGTGTTTGTCCGCAACGAGTTGAAGGATCACATACACACCGTTCGGACCGCCAGTCTCGGTGTCGGATGGGGCGGATGGGCCGGTAACAAGGGAGGCGTCGGTATCAGGTTCACATACGATCCTCGATCCGCACTGTCCCAGGCAACATCCATGGCAGCCAACTTCCCCCCTCCGTCTCCTTCCGACGTCGCTCCTCCTACACCAGTCAGCCCCACCGCCGCGCGTAAGAAACGCTCCTCGGCCGACGAAGAAGAAGGCAAGGACGTCTCCGAGGGCGGACTCGCAAATGCAAGTCTCCAATCCCCCACCTCCGAAGACGACCCAACCGACAACGCCCTCGACCCTTCCGCCTCAGACCCTCTCCACCGCATCACACACCCAACCACAGCACTCACCCGCTACTTCGCAGCACGCGAACGACGCTCCTCCCAGTTGGGAGGAAAAGCAGACCCACTCGTCGAACGCACCTTCTGCTTCATCTGTGCCCATCTCAGTGCAGGCAATGGGGCCGAGATGAACGAGAGGAGGAGGACCGATGCGAGGGATGTGTTGAAGAAGTTGAAGTTCTGGTTGGAGGTCGATCCGAAGGATGAAGGAGGGATGGAAGGTGTCAAGAAGAAGAAGGATTCAGCTTCTGAACAGCGGGAGAAGTTGGGCAGAGAGGGCGGGTTGCCGACACAGGTCGAACAGGCCTTTGGGTCCAATGCCACGAATGCGAATGGGGGTAAAGATGGGGACGTCAGTGTCTTGAATGATCGATCGCCTTCTGTTGCACAAGTAGCTGTCGCTGCTGTCATCGCGCAGAAAGCTGCATTGAGTGGCGCGGGTGGATCGACGGCGTCGGCGACTCGTCTGGACAATGAGGAGATTGAGGAGGATAAGGCTGATCTTGGGGCTGTCTCTATGCAGTCAGGCGCAGAAGATGAGGAGGAGAGGTCCATATCGACGGCGTCGAAAGCTGTTACCGAAAGCAAGGACACGGTGGACGCTTTCACAACCCTCCCATCTCTTGCCAGCACCCTCGTTGACGAAGAAGGCGTCCTCAAGTCCACGGAATCCTCAGTCCTAGGCTCCACCTCAATGTCCTCAACACACATCTCGGACCCTCCCTCCCCCAAATCTTTCCACACGGGCTTACAGCCCACCCCATCCAGCCCTGCCCAGACCCAGCAATCTTCTACGAACGCAACGGCTCCTTCCCCCTCCCTCAACAACACCAACCCAGCCTCAATTATAGCCCAAGCACACGCCTCGGCAGCCCAACTCCAGACGGAACCATACACGTACTCCATCTCTCCGCTCTCGCACGACTTCGTCTTCTTCCTCGGCGACCTCAACTGGAGGCTGGACGACGTCCCTACGGACGAGGTTCGTCGACGTGCTTCGGCGGGTCAATTCAGGACGCTCGTCGGATTTGATGGGCTGGTGCGTGATCGGGTCTGGGAGGCACGGAGGCGGAAGTTGGACTTTGGGAACGGCGGGGATGCAGCTTCTCCCTTCACACAGACGAACGAGGACGAAGGTGGACCGGGCTCGAACCCGCTGAGGACGTTCGAGGAGGGTAAAGTGGATGGGTTCGCACCGACGTACAAGTACGACGTTGGGACGGACGTTTGGGATTCGAGTGAGAAGATGAGGTCGCCGGCTTGGTGCGATCGGGTGCTTTGGAGGGTATCGCCTAGCTTGGTGGATGCTGTGCTGAAGCGGAAGAAGGAGAGGGAGGAGGAGGAAGTTGCGATGGGTGGTGGGAAAAAGGATGACGAGAAGGAAAAGGCTGCTGTTGGTGGAGAGGGAGGGAGTTTGTCACTGGTCCGACTGCTGGAGTACGACTCCGTTCCCAGCATCAAGCTCAGCGACCACAAGCCTGTCCGCGCCGTCCTCGTCGTCAAGACCTCGGACAAAATCTGACGGAGCTCTGGGCTGCTCAAGTTCCTTAAGCTCGGGAGGATTCAACCTCCATTTCGACTTCTCCCTTTCTGCTCTTTTTTCTTGGACAAGACCTTTCTCCACTTATCTTTGTTTTTACCGATCTTCAACGCTTCTACGCCCATCATTTGCGAATCATATCTTGTGTATCACATATCACTTGGAGCAAGGGCCGTCAAGGTGCAGACAGTATGTAGATCAAATCGAATGATGATCACCAGCGGCCAGTTTATATCATTATTACACGCAGGATAGATCGAGGGGAAGACGTTGAACGCTGGTGATGAGGAGATTCTCTAGTTTGAGCAGACGCACAGTCGTGCGTCTTAAAAAATTATCAGGGGTGCCGAGACGAGGGCAATGATCTTGGTTCACTTGAAGCCGAGTTGCTCCATAGCCGTGTTTCCAGGCTCCCTCGGGACGGGACGCCATCGACCCGGATGGTCGTCAGGCGCATCATCCGGCAACATGAGCTCGCTCCACACATGCTCGAGCTCACTCAAGTCTGATATTGTGACATGACCCGCGCTTTCTTCCTCCTTCGGAACCTCTTCCTGCACAGTCGAAGATTCTTGCTCCGATGATGGTTCGGGCTCCGGTGCATCGTCAAACTCGTCGCCTGTAAAGCTGAGCTTGTAGACCGTCCCGTCCTGGCAGCCAACCACACAGCTTTCATGATCGAGAATCATCGCCATAGGGTTTCGAGTCGGTTGGGAGAGTTTGTCCGCCTCGATCTTCCAAGCGCCTCTGATGGGGACGACCGAAGAGGAGTGATCTCGGTCAGCAGGTTCGGTGCTACCTGAGATCGGAGCAGGCGACGGTGGAGCGTTTTCGGCGGCCGAGCCAAGAGTCGGAGTGTTCCCACCTTCGTCTTCATTGGCCTCACCCGACTCCAAAGCGCCAAGAGTCGCTCCTTCTTGCTTGGACGCGGTAGTCTTCGACCCATCGCGGACATTGTACGTGCTCGCGTACAGTCGCCTGTCCGCACCACTTCGAGAGCTGAATCTGGTCGAGCAAACGACTCTCCTCTTCGCAGGATCTGTGCAGCCGGTCGAAATGTCCGGAGTGCGGAGAACACTGATGATGCGAGGCGCTACCTCCAGATTTGGCGCAATGCGTGTTCGGAGCGGTTTCTCAGGTGCCGGAGATGGGGAAACCTCACCCAATGGAGAGGTCAGTGAAGACGGGAAGTCATGGGTCGGGCTCAATGGTCCCAAATTGGAGTTGGTAGATGACGAGGGGAAGCGGAAAGAGGATGAGGGCGAGAGCGGTGGCATGCGACTGGCTGGCGAGGGTGACGATGTGTTGATGTTTGCCTGAATGCTCTTCCTCCGCTGCTCCGAACTTGGCGTCGAGAAGCCCGCACGGGTGCTTGTGGAGGTAGACAGAGAAGACCGATGACTCTGCTTGGAAGAGTTCCGCTCCGCGCGAATTGCGGATCCATTTGTGGATGCGCTGCCATTCCCAGTGGGCGCTGGTGACATCGTCTGGCGCGAGACACTGCCATTGGCACTACCACCTCCCGCGACGGTCCGCGCACTACTCGCGCTCGAGGCCGTGGAAGTGCTCATCACCGTGCTCGCTGAGGATGCAGCTGAGTCCACTCTCTTGCGGAAGCTGCTCGTTGATTGCACAGGGCTGAGAGAGGCGCGAGACCCCGGTCGGCTACCAGAAGTTGCCGTGTGCGATGAATCCTTCCGAATACGCGGCGCTGTAGGCGTGGATGGGCCGAGGGAAGAGCGGAAGCTTGTCGAAGAGGAGAAGCCAGAGCCAGTCTTGCTCGTGGTCGGAACAGAGCCTCGAGTAAGTGGAACGGGATTTTCCTCAACGGGAACGATGTGTTCTGTCCATTCGAGGTGAACAACCAGATTCTTGGCCGCAAGAGTCATAGAGTTACCTTGAGCAGCAAACCATCTGGGCAAAGGAAGATACAATTAATCAGCGCGTCTTTCACTGACTGAAGCAGCAAAGGTATAACTTACTGCAGCATCCCATCACCACCAATACCAGCCAATTGAGCCGACAGAGCCTTGTCCACTCCACCCAGCTTGGACAAATCGAATTGGCCAATCATCTCCTTGCGCCGAATGCAGAACGTGCGAATGATGCCATCGACTGTGACAGCAACAATCTTGTCTTTGTCCACAATCGACGTACCAAGGGAGACGTTGCTCTGCTGTCCGAATTTCAGTAATTTGGTACCCGTCCTCCAGTCCCAAACGACGATGGCCTTGTCCTGCCCGACACTGACCAGCACGTCCTCACTGAGCGCGACATTGCGAATACCCCGGTTGTGTCCACTCAGTGTCTGCAACAGCGTCCAAGTCTTCATGTCCCAAACCATGACCCGGCCCGTGTCATACAGGCCCGCACATAGGATGGCACCAGAGCTGCCATCTGCGGAGGGGAGTAGGAAATCGAGGCATGCGATGGCCTTCGCCTTGAGAACTTTGGTACAGACGCCGGTGTGCATCTGTTGAGTGGGACATAGACGGTTCAGGGGCAAAGTCCAGCTTCAACAAAGCCGAACGATCTATTCACTCACATCCCAGACGCGAATAGTCTCGTCGTACGACCCCGTCACGAGTGTCTTGCGACCCTTCAGCTTCATGGAAGTAACGAAGCCAGTGTGTCTGAAAAGAAAGAGCACACAGAATGAATCAGCTTTTCTGTGAGAGAGCATGACGCTATCTAAGAATAGCACACTCACCCTTCCATGTACTGCACCTTCTGGGCCACGCCTTTTGCCCAGTTTCGTTCACGCCTGACAAGCTTTTTCACAAGTAATTCCCACTCGCTAGGTAGGGGCAACCCATCTTCCGACCGCGGTACAACGGCTAAGACATCGGCGCCCTCTTCTTTTTTGGACTGCCCATCGACTCCCTCCGGTCCCTCGCCTGGAATCGCTGAGCCGTTGCGTTCTTCCTCCGTACTCTCGTTGTCTTTGCTGGCTGCAGCTGCAAGACCCAGCCCTTTCGTTTTGGACTTAAGGCCCGACTCAGGGAGCGCCAGGCCAAGACCGAGGGTCATTGCCATTGGATCGCCCACAGGGGGACCGCCAGGGTCATTCTGCATCAGTTGGCGTGCGTGACTGGCCCAGAGCTCGGGCAGATATGTGAGAGCTTGCCACTTCTTGGACACCTGTCGACAGACGAGAAGCTGTTGTGGAAAAGTAAGGATGAGCATATTGGTTTTGGAAGAAGGCGAAAGGGGCGGGAAACTTACGTCTTCGATGCTCAACATGCCCAGAACCTTCACGATAACTTTACGAGGGACGCTGTCCATCGCGCCCCACCGGCCTCCATATAGAGCCAATCGCCTCCTGCGCTCAGCCCGAGCTCGGGCTTCCTCATCAGCTAACCTCCTTGCATCAAGTTCCGCCTGGAAGGTATCAAGCTCGTTCTCCTCCTTTGGAGCCCCTTCCCCTCCAATGGACGGGCTGGCTCCAATTCGAGCGGGGATGGCGGCCTGTGACGAGTCCAGTAAGGCACGGTAAAGCTCGAGTCGAACCGAGCTAGGAAGTCGAACGAGTTGTTGGAGTAGTTGGGTGCGAGCAGCGTCGCTTTGTGAGGCGGACGAGGAGTTGACAAGCGACGACGGAAGGGACAAGGCTGACGATGTTGCAGCTTGTTGAAGCAAAGAGATGTCAAGGGCGGTAGGTTTGGGTGGTGCACCCACATTGACGCGTGCGTTGGTTCCCTGAGCGCGCTTGTTGTTGTCGTCACTCTGCTTCGCAGCCTGCGCTGCTGCCGTGCTCGCTTCCTCCCCGGTGATATGGGAGGTGGCCGCGGACGATTCCTTTGCGACCGCGTCTGCTTTGGAATCAGACGCATTGCCGTTTTCGGTCGCAGCGGGCAAAGCCAGCGCGCCTGCCGGTAATGGGCCGTCTCCTCCGCCCATGGGCTCCTTGAAGTGGACGACACTGTACCACTCGCATACATCTCTTGCGGCACGCGTGTTGAGAGCTGAGTCGTCGACAAAGTATGTCTTGCCTATTTGGTCATGTGGTGGGGGAGGAATCTTGAAGTGGGAGACGTCGAGACTTGAGATGGAAGCGAGAGCCTGAAGGTGAAAGTGACTTGCGCGGTGAGCGCGCTGCTGGGAAAGCGGTCATTCGAGAAATCTGAGCGATACTCACGGCGTCGAAGTACTCCTTTTCAGGTTTGCATGCAAAGTTGGGCAGCGCATAGTCACAGTATATCACCTCCTCGAAGAAATGGGCGATTTCGAGAGCATTCAATACACGGTGGGCATGCTGCAACATCGAAGTGTTGGTCAGTGAGAAGCAAGGCGCGTGTCAACTAGCTGGCTTGATTATGAAACTCACCACCTTGTATGCGTTCGTGAGTGCTATGACTACGTGGGAGTGAAACATCACTGTCAGTACCGCAGCAGAGGATCCCGGTTGGTGTTTGTGGACAACTCACCGCGACACTTGGTCCGGTCAAACTTGGCAAGAAGCTTTTTGAGGTCCTCATCGGGTTCCAAGACGGAGTCGAGCGGCAAGCTCTGATCGCACAGTCGATCGTATTCGAGGGGGTCTATATGGTGATTCCGGACGAGACCTCGGACGGCGAGACCGTACTGCTGATAATATTGATGGTGGAGCTCCTGAGCTTTCTCGGGAGGAAGGTTGAGATTGTCGCGGAAGAAGGCCTGGATGCGGACCGACATGAGTTGCGCGATACCTAGCTTGGCCGAGTAAAGAGTGTTGTCGATGTCGAAGAGGACCAGTGCGCGAGGTTCTTCCCCTGCTGCTGCCTCTGCACTCTCCGCTGCTGCCTTGACGACATCTGTCTTCTCATCGCCCGTCACGGCGGGCTCGACGCCAACACCGGTCCCCTTCTTGGTCTTCGAAGGTGTTCCTTGCGCATTTTTCGATGCTTGTGCTTCCTTGTTGGGTCTTGAGGGTGTTGCCGCCGCCGCCTTGGTGGTGTCGCCTCGACCTCTGACACCGGTGGTGCCCTGTGCGGCGCTGGGTGAGCCTGGCGCTGCTCCTGCCGCCGACTTGCGCGCGCCCGTGACGGCTCTTGTTGGGGCGACCTTCGACGCTGAGGGCGATTGAATCGTCATGCTGGCCCCCCTGCTTCTTCACTCAATACGATGCGATGCTGCCTTGCTTCTTAGTGGCTGTTCGAACGTGGTGGTGATGCACGTCCTTTCTAGGTGCAAGTCATGCTGCATAACAAAGGGGAGTCTCTTGCGGGGGGGAGTCTTCGCGCCCGATCTCACTTCACCACACAACACGGGCAATTCTGACGCGCATACATTCAGGAAGAGCGCGGTCGCTCTCAGTGGGAGGGAAAGCGTCCGGAAGTGATTCCAAAGGGGCTTGTATACAGCTCGGCCTCGAGGTGCAAAGGAGTCGCCCGTGTGGGAGTCTGGGTGGAAGGGAAGGCGGGACGATGAGACACGCCCAGCATCGGAATGGATCTGTGTCCATGCCAACTTCGAGCCGGACCAAGGATCCAAAGACAGTCGAGAAAGTCTTCATGTCGCGGGGGGAGCAGTCCCTCCTGCTGTTCCGGTGACGAGTTCTACATACAGAACGAAAAGAAAGTCAGCAACGCGCATGATACAGGAAGAATTCTCACAAGACCAGATACTGACCTTGTATTGAGCTTTCCAATGCCTCAATCCTCGCCGACATCTCTTTCACTGCAGAAGAAAAGCGCATAGGGAGTCAGCGTATTTTCTTCTCGATCCAGGCGCAATGTTGATTTTTACTCACTCCGATCTTGGACTTGCCCATTGAACAGATCGAACTTGTCCTCGAGCTGATTTAGTACAATGTCGACCCATTCCGTCAGCTCGTGTGGAGACGTGATCTCGCCTAGCTGTTCTGCTGCGCTCAGCACGCCGCCGCCGCCTGTAGACGATTGAGTCTGGGCTCGTGTTGGAGTCCCTGCCCGTGCGCCGGCTGCCGAGTCCGTCGCAGTTACTGAGTCGGTCTTGCTTCCCGTCCCAGGTGTAGAAGGTCGCGCGCCATCGCTATTGGCGGCAGCAGCAGAGATACCTGGCGTCCGCGTAGATAGCCGTCTGGTGGGTGGCATCACGTTTGCTGATCCTGAGCTGCCCACGGCTGGCGACCCTGACCGCGCTGATCCCACTATCGACCTCCGTGCCGATGCTGATGAGCCGGACCGACCGACTGCTGGGCTTCCACCCGATCCTGAAGCTACTGACATGCTTGCTAGAGGAGAGTTGAGGTTGGTAAATGAGTGAGAGTGCGGGTTTGTGAGTTGGGGAGATGATGGTGATGGTCTTGGAAGATGGTGTTGATGTTGCACTGACCACGTATGTACTTCTTCCTGACCTTCTTCCACCACTTCCTCAACTCAACTCCATAGCACAATGGCGGGTGTGCTGACGGCAAGCAGAGGCGCAGGCAGTGGCATGCTTCCCCATCCCGCCACGGAATGGGATCAGCTCGGTGGCTCTGTCTTCTATCGACGCTCGACGATCTATGCCTCGCTCTCCTGGCCTCTCCGCAACCTCAGTGATCACGTCCTCGCAGCCGCGCCAAACGGAGGATACATCGCTCTGTATCGAGACCGGACGCGTCTCGCTGCGCTCAGTCATGCGCAGCCGTCGCACATGCTTCGTCCGAACATTCAAGTGTACACGCCTGCCGGACGTCTGATTGAGACGCTTCCTGTGAGTTCTGATCGCCTCTGAACGCATTCATACTGGTGGACATGCTGACGTTTTCCTTCTGTTGTTACAGTGCGACCCCACTCGGAAGATCATCGCGCTCGGGTGGACGCCCGCAGAACAGCTCGCTGTCGTCCTTGACGATGGCGTCGTCTGCATCTACACCCTCTTTGCGGCTGCGCCTCAATTCACAGCGAACGGAGCGGGCACGGGCTCCCTAGGCAGGCCGACCGCTTCCACCTCAGCCGCAGCTGCAACATCCTCTACAACCGCCTCAGGCTCTTCTGCCTCTATCCCGGTGTCTGTCACCTCGACCTGCTACTATGTCCCCTATTCCCTCGGCCAAGAAGCGGCCGACACTGGCATCCTCGACGCACGGATCTACAATCCGTCTCCTACCGCGTTTGTCTCTCTCCCTGCGCATCGCCCTTCCCTCGGCTCACTCGGAGAGCCAGCGCCATCACCTCCTGACATCAACAACGCGTCGGGCGCTGGACTCGTAGCACTCACTGGCGCTGGCACGTTCCTCTACTGGCCATTCCCCCGCAACCCGCTCTACCCAGCGCAACCAGCACACACAGGCGCAAGGACCGTACCCGCTCAACCTGAATCAAGCAGTATGAACGGGTTCCACGATAGTTCTCCTGGACAATCTGCGCAAGGTAACAGTAATGGCGGAAACGCGGGCGACGGTCAAGCGGAGGCTGCCTCGGGATCTGTGGTTCATATGCTGCGAACGACAGAATCTTTCGCACCGCCCACTCTCGCATCTTGGTCACTCATACCACCTTCTGCCTCGACTGTGTCTTCCACCCCATCGGGATCGCGTCCACCACCCACCATCCTCATCTCGCCCGCGTACTCCTCGTCCCTCTTGTCCCTCACCCCGTCGCCTTCGCTCGACGGCACCACTGCTTCTTCAGCAGAGCCTGCTCCGTACTCTTTAAACGGACTCGATTCTTCACCTACCGCAGATCTAGCAGACCTCCAGCTTTCTCGCGGACCGTTCTTCGCCATTCGACCTTCGCCTAACGGGAAGCTGTTGGCTTTGCTCACAAGCGCTGATGATCCTACCAACCTGTCCGACATCACTGCTTCTCTGAACGGCTCCCGCAAGCTCTGGGTAGTCTCGTCTGACCTCCAGCGATCCTTGTCTGAATTCGACATCCTGGCGTCGGATGCATACAAGGTTGCCTCTCGTGTGGATGGTGGCTTGTTGGATACCGCTTCTACTACGCTTGGGTTTGAGGATAAAGGTGGTCTGGGCGGGACGGGCGTTGTCCAGATCGAATGGTGCGGAGACAATACAGTTGCTCTCGCTTGGAGTGAGGAGGTCTTGATGGTCGGTCCGTTCGGGGACTCGCTCAGGTGAGTTGTCGTCTTTTCTCTTTCGCGTCATCTAAAAGTCGTTGACTGACGGCCATGTCCAAACTCGACAGATACTACTACCCGGGCACAGTGCACCTTGTCCCCGAGCTCGACGGTCTGCGCATCATTTCCACAGAACGACACGAGCTCGTCCAGAAAGTCTCTGACGATTCTACAGCCGTCTTCCTTCCCGGCTCCATCCACCCCGCTGCACAGCTCTTCGAGGCCTCCGAGACCTTCTTTGCGCGTCAAAGTGCTGGGTCCGGCCCTACGGCGTCTTCAGGATCTGGCTGGCGAGGGAACGGGCGAGCATTGACTGGCTCTGCGAACGCTGCGCCGTCCAGACCCAACTATGCCTCTGCGGCGCGGGCGGACGATGTCATCCGTGCGATTCGGTCCGGAGCATCGATTGTGACAGGCCCAGATGGGGTCGCGCGGATTGCGCTGGATGCCGGCTCAAGTGCGAAGCCGACTAGGAAGGGAGAAGAAAATTTGTCAGAGGCTGTGGATACGTGCTTGCGAGCTGCGGTGTGCGAATGGGAAGTAGGGTGGCAGAGGAAGCTTGTGAAGGTAACTATCGCGCCTCCTCTCAGTAAGCCGGTGCTATATTGATCCCATGGGCTGACAACTTCCATGCTGTTCTCAGGCCGCTGCGTTCGGGAAAGCGTTCTTAGATATGTACGACCCTACTTTCTTCGTCTCTACGGCCAAGACCCTTCGCGTTCTCAACGCCGCACGAGCATACGAGATCGGTCTTCCCATCTCATCTGAGGAGTACTCTTCCCCAGCACCACTACCCACCCTGCCACACTTGACAGGGCCCTCAGTACTAATCGCTCGCCTGACCGCGCGAAACCAACATCTCCTCAGTTCCCGGATTGCCCAGCTTCTTGGTCTCAGACCTGATGCCATCCTCAAACACTGGGCCCGAGCCAAGATCTCCAAGCCGCTACCTACTGCTGCAGCACTAGGCATGGCGCAGAGCGGGACGACGACAGCCACCGCTACTGCTGTTGCCGGTGCAGCGGACCGGGCGGATGAAGAAGTTACGGAGGCTATTGTGAGGAAGTTTGAAGGCATGTTGGGGGAGGGTGTCAGCGTTAGTTATGCGGAGATTGCGAGGGTTGCATGGGGGATGGGACGGATTCGGTTGGCCACCAAGGTGAGTTCTTGTGCAAGGGAGGCTGGAGCGCGACATGGTTGCTCATACTTTGCTTTGGTGTCAAACCTCGATCAGTTGTTGGAGTACGAAGCTAGGGCTGTCGATCAGGTTCCGTTGTTGCTCAATATGCATGAGGACAAGCTGGCTCTCGTCAAAGCTATCGAGAGCGGCGACACAGATCTGGGTGAGCTTTGACATATAGTGTACGGGCAAGGTTGGCTCCTTTCTGACTTTCGTTTTTCTTCGGCGCAGTCTACCACGTTCTGCTCAGACTGAAGAGTCAATTGTCCCGTGGCGACTTCTTCCGTATCATACAAGCGCCATTATCCGACAGCCTCATACCCGCCGCCCAGCAACTTGCACCAAACACCGGAACAGCCTCGTCCCTCCTGAGCGTACCCGACCGCCTGGGAACCTCCGCTACGAGTGGATCTGCCTCGCGTTACGCCCTCTCCGCGCAGCAACCCACCCAATATCTCTCTCTCGCCTCGAACCTGGTAGAGGTCTACGCACGCGAACAAGATCGTGAGCTGTTGAGGGATTACTACTACCAGGACGATCGACGGACGGAGAGTGCGTTACTTGTGCTTGAGGAGGCGGAGCGTGAAGCGAGGGTTAGGGCAATCCGGAGGGCTGGTATGGTGGGGCCTGATGGTCTTGGTGGGGGGAGTGTGCCTGATGAGCAAGGGTTGCAGGATCGGATTTTCAAGCTCAAGACAGCGCAGAAGTTCTTTGCAGAAGATAAGGAGCGTGCGTTGGAAGCCAAGGTAGGTTCCCTCGCGTCTCTCCTTTTCGCGTTCGTCTGTGTGATTTTAATCATTGACTTTCCTCATGTCTCTGCAGCTCGTCGAAGAACAAAGCCGTCTACTCGGCTTCCAAGCCGCGCTCGAATCCGAAGACGGCGGCATTCACCGCTTTGTCGGGCTCAGTGTGAACGAGACCATTCGCCAATGCCTTCTGAACGGGATGATGCGGAAAGCGGAGAAGCTGAGGACGGATTGGAAGGTACCTGATAAGCGGTGGTGGCAGTTGCGCGTGGATGCGTTGGCGTCGAATCGGGATTGGGAAGGGCTGTGGGCTTTTTGTAAGTTTTCGGGGACTGGCAAGCGGTCCGAAGGATGAAAGCTAGCTGACTCCCCTCCTCTACTCTTTCCTTGCTCTCTTTCCGCCAACAGCACTAGCGAAGAAGTCGCCGATCGGATTCGAGCCTTTCGTCTCTCGTCTCGTGGGTATGGGCGAGACGGACGAGGCCGTGCGATACGTGACTCGCTGCATGCAGGACAAGACGGACAAGGCGCGATTAATGTGAGTTATCTTAGAGTTTTGGGATAGTTTTCTCCCCCTTCGGACACAGTATCTGAAAAGCCTCAGTCTATCTTCCGCTCTCGAATATCAGTGCACTCATTCAGCGTCTCCCAGACCAGCAAGTCGCTCAAGAACTAGAAACTGCAATGGACCGGTGATAGCGCAATGAATCAGACCAGATCAATGCCATGTTGCGCCGGACATCGCGTGTACGGTACTGTAGCCCAAAGAAAAGGCGCGCCGGAGACGGAAACAGGTGTAGGAATAGCAAGTCGCGTCGGACATCGTGTGGCAAGCAAGAAGGATTTCAGAGTGACGTTGCTGTCGCCTTACGCGACAACGCGTGAACAGTTCTTGCGACGTTTGCACCGGAAAGTTTGTGTGTGTGTATTGTCGGTAAACAGTTCAAAGGAGCGGGAGGGCGCCAAGGACAAGAGTCAAGAGGAATGAGGGGGGGAAGTGAGGGACCCTATGTGTATAAGGAAAGGTAAAGGCGAGGAGACGTGAGTGGAATGCGAGGCCGTCAAAAGCCCAGCCACAGAAGGGGAAGGGGAGAGCAAACTGTGTGTTTCAAAAGAATGTAGATATGAAAAAAAAGGAAGGAAGACAGAAAGGGGACGCGTCCACGGCACCCGTGCTCCGAGCTCTCAAAAGAGTGACTGCTGCTGCTGATTCTTCTGTTGCTGCGCATCAGCCGTCAACCCCCCAAAAGCAGCCGTCCCAAACGCCGAAGAAGGCTGGAAAGGCTTGATCGAGCTACCCCCCAACCCCGTCGGTTGCGCCTGCAACAACTGCGACGGAGCCCCACCGCCCCCATTAACAGAACTTAACCCGCTCGTAAAAGAAGAAAGGAACGCGCCTGTCGGTTGGGCGGCCAGCGAGGGGAACGGGTTAGATGCTGTGCCCCCGTTCGAGTTTTGGGTGATCGTGCCCGAACGGAAGAGACTTGCTCCGAAAGATCCAGCCCCGGGAGCGGGCGATGACGAGGTACCGATACCATTCGTAGCCGCAGCCCCGTTCGTCGCCCCAGAACCAAACAAAGACTGACCCATCCCTGCTCCTCCTCCGGCCCCGCTCGTCCCAGGGGCAGGGCTCAACGACCGCGCAAAAGGATTTCCCGTCATGTTCGGCGCCAACCCACCCGCAACTCCTCCTAATCCACCCACGCCGAGGGACGAAGTAGAAGGCATTCCCGTAACCTGGGACGATAACGTCTGGCCAAAGCTCGAAGTAGGTTGGAAAGGTTTGATCGCGCTGCCCCCGTATCCTGTAGCTTGAGGTGCCAGTGCCGAGGACGTCGACGCGCCGCCCCCGCCGCCAAGGGAGAAGTTCCCAAAGCCCGCCGAGAGTCCGCCGTCCGTAGACGCGTCCGCAGGAAGTACAGACGTGGAAACAGCAGGACTCAGAGCCCGATTCCCCGCTCCCGCAGACGTAAACTCAGAAGCAACATCCCCAATCAACCCCGTCTTCTGCGGTACAAGCTGCTGTTGCTGCGGTAAAAGAGCCCCCACAGCCGCCCCCATCCCATTCGCCTGCCCCTGGACTCCACTAGCAGCCAACTCAAACAGACTCGGTCCAACCGCCTTCTGCACCGGCGCCTGCGGTTGTACTTCACCCGGCGGCGGAGCAAACGGATTCCGACTTCCCGTCTTTTGCGGCATGAGCGGTTTGGACACCGTAGCGGGCGAAGGGGAGAGTGTCGTCCTCCCAGCCGGGGCGGCCGAGAGCGAAACTGTGGACGTTGCAGGTGTCGAGACTCCATTCTCCGAGATGGGCTGGAGACGACTTGAGGATCCCATCGAGGGAGAGCTGGCTCCGCCGATTGAGGAGCCAGATGCGGATCCGGATCCTCCGAACGCGTTTCCGTTCCCATTCCCCGAAGCGTTCATCATCATCCCGGCTCCCCCACCCCCATTGAACCCAGTAAGATCAGCAGACATGCCCATTCCCGCGGCCGAGGATGGCATGAAGACGCTCTGGGGCCGGAAAGGATTATTGACGCCGGTCATCTGGGGTTGCATCTGTCCTCCACCACCACCGAACGCGTTCATCCCCGTCATTTGAGCCTGGAGGAATGCGTTCTGCTGCTGTTGCTGTTGAGGGACAGCAAAGGCAGGATTCATACCCGTCATATTGGGCTGCAAGAACGGGTTGAATCCAGTCATTTGAGGCGCGAGACCGGCTGCCATCATCATCTGTTGCTGCTGCTGTTGTTGTTGGGGAGGAGCGAGCATCATACCCGTGGGCTGCATACCCATGCCGAACATGGCCGGAGCACCGGTGAACATGGCCTGTTGTTGTTGTTGCGGGAACTGCTGTTGGGACGAGGAGAAGGTCATGGTATGTTGGTCGGTGTCGATCGAGGCGAAGAAGTCCTGTAGAGCCTGATTACTGCTTGGAATCGGCGGTTTGGACTCTGCCTTCTTCTTCTCCTCCTTCTTTCCTTCCTCCTTCCCATCACCCTCCTCCTTCTTCTTCTTATCCCCCTCCTTATCCTTCTTCGCGTCCTTCTTAGTCTCCCCATCCGCAACCTGTCGATTCTTGCGGTACTCGACGCGATTCTCCTCAAAGTTGGGATCGTTGAGGTACTCCTCCAGCGCACCTGCGAGACTGACGGGTGCGTGTTTGAGTTGAGGGATGGCTACTCGGAGGGCGTGTGAGTATTTGCGTGCGGCGGTGAGGTAGGCTACTACTTTTTCTGTCTGGTTGCAGAATTCGCGGTAGATCTTGAGTGCTGCTGTTGCGTCTACTTTGGACATTTCGAAGTAGTGTTCTGGGGGGAGGAGAGAGGAGTGTGAGTGCTTCGGCCAAGGAAGGAAGGAAGGACGCGAGGGAGCGTAACTCACCGAGCATGTTGATGATGCCCTCGTTTACGGCTGCGTATAAGTCGAGGAGATCCTTGAGGGCCATTCGGAATGCGGCGAGGGTGATTTCGTCACTAGGATCGTCTAGGAAGAACTGTGAATCCGGGCGGGATGAGAGTAAGTAAAGTCAGAAGAATGATCGAAGTGGGACTTATCGTTGGACGGAGAGAGCAACCTACCGAACATGCGAGGACGGCGTTCATGACTTTTTGAGTGATGTTGATCTCGCGCAGGAGACCCTTCTCTACCTTGAGCCTCCTGAGTCTCTGGCCACCGGACAAGCCTGATGAGTTTGTGCTGGTTGTGTTTCTGTTGTCTGGTGCGCGAATGACATCCCTGCGGAGTTCCCTGTAAGCGCGTACGCGGGTGTCGATGTACTGAGCATATACGGTGAGCGAGCGTGGTGGGGTGTATGTTGAGGCCGTGTCGATGGATGCGATGTGTTTGAGACGGAGTAAAGAAGCGTTGGAGACGAGGTGGGAGAGGACGGGGTCGATGGAACCGTGTCTGACGAGGGTGTGTAGGACGACGAGCGACTTGAAGACTACGATTGTCGTTGGTTCGCGTAGTCTGTTTGCGAGGGAGCGTATGATGTCGTTGAGGGAAGCATCTTCTGAGTATGAGGCTGTGATGAGGACATCTACGTATTTTGGCTTGGGTGCTGCTATCTTGGGTTTGGTTGCGAGTTTGACTACCTTGTCGTAGCTGCAGATCGTATGAGTGAGTGAGTGAATATGAGTAAGTAAGAGAGAGACAGAGAGACTCACTTGGACATGGCTGCGGTGGACGTTGATATCTGCTGTGAAGGGTGAGTGTCGGTGGGATTGCTGGAAGAGAACGATGAGAGCGAGTGACGGGATCATGAGGGCGGCGGAGGAATCACCCCACTCACTCACTCCATGCGTCATATTGATCACCTATGATCATCAGCCAAAAGATGTTTTGCAGAAGATACCAGCTTTTGAGAATATAGCAGATTAGATAACGGCTCGGAAGCTGAGTTGGTAGCCGGTGCGGAGAGTTGTGGAGAGTAAGAGGGATTTGGACCCCCGCAAGCTGACAACCATCCCAAGAGCGAAGGTGTTGTCCGACTGACCTTCGCAAAGATCTTCTTGTGCTTCCTGGACTGACCTTCTTCGGGCACGCTCCTTCCATCTTCAGCTCAGCATTGTCCTCCTCGGCTTCCTCCTTCTCCCTCATCTGGATCTCCCCTACTTAAGCCGGCCCCAGTCCCACCTCTTCCCACCCTTCTACCACCCCACCATCACCCACCTCCTTCATCCTCCCTCACACTCTCTCCCTCACATCCACTACACAATGCCGTCCAACAACAAACACTGGGCAGACTCACCCCTCCCACCCCTCGCCCTCACAAAGACCCCCATCGGCCCCGTCGCACAACAAACAGCAAAAGATGCCCAACACGCACGCACACAGACTGCCTTCGACCCCATGGCCATCGAAAACATCATCCGCGACGGTCGCATCGACAACGAAACACGTCGCGAAGTCATCGGTGTCATGCGCTCTGACCCCGTCTTCAACAACCTCAAGAAGAGACTCGCTCATATGAACAGAGAACAGGTACAGCAGGCTTCTCACTTCGCTTGTCGTCGCATCCTCAACTTGGCTGAGCAGCATGGATGGAGCACCCTCGAGATCGTCGAGGCTGTCCTCTCTCTCGATCTCCAGTCACCCATCTCCATCCAGTGAGTCATCCTTCTCTCTCTCTCTCTCTCTCTTCTCTTGACTCAGACACTCACACTTCCTCTTGCCAGCTGGATCGCCTTCGTCCCCGTCATCATGTCCCAGGGAACACCAGACCAGATCGACCGCTGGGCAGGACGCGCCATGCGCCACGAAATCATGGGCGCCTACCTCCAGACCGAACTCGGACACGGTAGCAACGTCGCCGGCCTCGAGACTACCGCCACCTTCGACAAGTCCACCGACTCCTTCATCATCCACTCACCCACCCTCACCTCGACCAAGTGGTGGGCTGGTGGTCTCGGCACCACCGCCACTCACGCCGTCGTCCAGGCACAGCTCCTCATCGACGGTAAAGACATCGGACCACACCTCTTCTTCGTACCCCTCCGCTCTGTCGAGACGGGCGAACTCTTCCCAGGCGTAAACGCAGGTGACATCGGTCCCAAGGCGTACGGTGCCTTTGCAGGCCTCGACAACGGTTGGGCTCGCTTCGACCACTACAAGATCCCGCGCGAGAACATGTTCATGAAACATTCCCAGGTCTCCAAGGACGGCGTCTACACCAAGCCTCCCAGCGCGAAGATGTCCTACCTCGGTATGATGTTCATCCGTTCCCAGATGATCGACCGATGCGGGTATGTTCATCTTCTCTTTCCCTTCTCCACTACAACAGTTGTGCTGACGCGTTCCTCTATATCCACAGATGGATGCTCTCCCGCGGTATTACCATCGCCATCCGCTACTCCTCCGTCCGTCGTCAATTCCGCGACCCAGACTCCTCCTCCAAAGCCGACTCCGAACGAGCAGTCATCTCCTACCCATCCCTCAACCGCAAGCTCCTCCCCATGCTCGCCCAGTCCTACGCCTTCATCCTCGCCGGTCGGAGGATGCAGGTCCTCTATGAGGAACTGTCCGAACAGCTCGAGAAGGGTGATACGACGCTCTTGGCTGATACGCATGTGGCTAGTTCGAGTCTGAAGGCGTACTGCACTGATCGCAGTTTGGAGGGGATCGAGGCTTGTCGACAGGCGCTCGGTGGACATGGTTTCAGTACCTACAGCGGGTGAGCATTTCTCCCACTCATCTCCTT
Organism: Tilletia walkeri; assembly: GCA_009428295.1. Taxonomy (NCBI): domain Eukaryota; kingdom Fungi; phylum Basidiomycota; class Exobasidiomycetes; order Tilletiales; family Tilletiaceae; genus Tilletia; species Tilletia walkeri. Next base: position 62,669 of record RDSH01000069.1, read on the forward strand.
CTCCTATCCACTTTCTGGAACTGACCCCAACCCTTCTTCTGTATTGGCAGATTCTCCACCCTTTTCGCAGACAACGCCCCCACAGTCATCTACGAAGGCCACAACTCCGTCCTAGCCCAACAAGTCGGACGCGCCATGCTCAAGATCTCTTCTCAATTGGAGCAAGACCCCAAGACACCCGTCACGAACACGACCTCCTTCCTCCGCGCACTCGACACGCCCGCTCTCATCCCCTTCGAGATGCCTCGCACACCTGCGGACTGGAGGAGGAAGGAGGTCTACACGGCTGCACTCCAGTTACGCGCTGCTGCGCTCGTGGCTGGTCTCCGGGCCGAGATGTACGACGCCCCCTCGACGGGCTCCAAACAAGCCGGTGGACGACGCTTCGTGGATCTCTCGTGGGAGTGTCAAGAAGTTGCGCGTTCGCATGCGGAAGTTTCGGTCCATATGTGGTTCTCCGAGGCTGTGGAGGAGAACCGGGCCAAGTTTGGGAAGGAGGCGAGTGGGTGGATCGATCGACTTGTGGACTTGAATGCGCTGCATTGCTTGTCGCGCAACATTACGCCGTTGGTACTCTCTACGCCTTCGAGTGAGGATCGGAAGAGGGGTCGGGCCTTGGCGGGGACGGGGGGTAAGGCTTTCTTGGATTCGACGGCTGTGGTCGCGCTTGATGGGGCTATTAGGGAGTTGGTGGAGGAGCTCCTCCCTCAGGCTATTGGTCTCACGGACGCTTTCGGATGGTCCGATTGGGAACTCAACTCCGACTTGGGACGACGGGATGGACGGGTGTACGAGAACCTGATGGCCGACGCGGAGGCGAACCCTCTGAACCACCCTTCGAGCGCGCGAGCTTCTGAGGCTGGGTTGGAGGAGGCTAGAGAGGCCTTGGGGCCTGAGTTGGCTGATGTGGGAGTGTTTTGTTATGGGAGGAAGGAGGGGACGGGGAAGCATGTTGTTGAGTGGTATGGAAGGCACATTCGGCCTTTGTTGAAGGAGGCTGCGGAGAGGGCTGGGGATGGGGGTATTGAAGGGGATGGGAGCAAGCTTTGAAGTGGTCTTTCTTTCTGTTGTGCTGGTTTTTTTTTTCGTGTGTCGTACATTTGTCTGCTCCTCTCTCTGTCGCTCTAGGATTTTCTTTTGAATAACGTAGTGGGTTCTATTCTCTTCTTGATTCATGCTTCTTCCAACTCTGCCTGCTCTGAGTGTGTGTGTGTCTAGACCAAAGCACCGAGTCACCCTTTTGGCTTGACTGCACGTGACACCACTTCTTCCTGACTTTGGCTCTTTGAACTTCACCCATATGTATAACAAGCATGACTTGTACTTTGCAAGGAAAGGAGGTGATAGCTCAGTCGTAGAGCGGGTGATTGCAGCTCACCAGGTCGAGCGTTCAAACCGCTCTCGCCTCTTCTCACTCTTTCTCATCCTTTTTTCGTGCTTTTGCGCGGCGAATGGAGGGGAGATGGGGGGGAACTGCCGAACTGGGCGGGTGGTTGATCTCATATTTTTTTTCTTTGCTCGCTGGAAGCTCCTTGGGGAGGGGAGCGAGGGGGAGTGATCGTTCGAAAAGGAAGCTCGAGGTTGACGGAGAGTTGGAATGAGTTACAATTGGAGCTGATCGCTGACTGCCTGGCTCGAATGGGAAGATTGCCATGGGAAATTGCGTCCAACGCCTTCTTCCTGCCAACCACCACCAACCAAAACCACAAATTTCAAGAAAGAAGAATGTTCCAATCTCTCACCACCCGCCTCGCACTCGCTTCTCGGTCATACAGCAGCGTCCTTTCGCGCTCCTCCGTGCCAGCCACTCCCACCTCCGCCTCCGCCTCAACTTCAAGAAGAGCAGTTTCCTCCACAGTCCGACACTGTTCCTCCCACACACACACACCCGCCGTCCGAACACTAGCATCATCATCTACAACCACCTCAAGAAACAGCACTCTCGGCGCACGTACAGCGCGCACAGGAGCCCAGCTGACCCATGCGCGCGGGATGAAGGTCCGTTCGTCGGTGAAGAAGTTCTGTGATGGGTGCAGTGTGGTCCGACGGAAAGGTCGGCTGTATGTGATCTGTAGCAAGGATGCGAAACATAAGCAGGTGAGTTATCCTTTCCTCTGTATCCTTTCGTTCTGGAGGGGTTGAGTTCTTTTGCTGAAAGGAGTACTTTCCCTCTTGGTTTGACAGCGCCAGGGATGAGAAGGACGCGCGCGACATAGGGCTTGTATCGCAACACTCCTCGCCGTTCTTTCCCAAATCGAAGCATCAAATAGGTATGACGGAGAGAAGAGTCATGAAGAAGTGTCCATTTCGTGAAAGAGAAGAGGGCGTTGCGTGTGAGGCTCTGGGGGAGACTAGGTTGTGAGGGCTGGGGGGGAGAATAGGATATGGGGTCGTGAGAAGGAGAGGGAGAGAGAGAGAGCAGATGACCAAGACGAGGTAAAGAGGCGGCTGGACGTGTGAAGAAAGGAATACCGTGACTAGTCATACAAGCGCACCGCATCGCGGACGCGCGCGGAGGGGGAATAAAAAGAAAGAGAAAAAGAATCACTTGGCAAACTGGCCCAGCTTGCGAGGTTTGATGACGTGCCGAGCGGTGAAGAGGATGGCGAGGAGGATGCAGAGACCTCCTGCGCCGAGGGTGATGAGGCCGAGGAGGATGTTGCGCGATCCGTTCCATGCTGCTGTGGTGATGACGACGGACTTGGTACCCTTGAAACCTTGAACCGGCCAGTCTGATTCGAGACAATACAGGAGTCAGATTTCAAGCTGGAGGGAGTAAAGGAGAGAGGACCACACACTCACTGTCAAAGATGTCGATAGCATACTTGCCAGAGCCCATAGGCGTCGCATCGCTCCTCTTGTACAACTTCTCAAAGTTAGGCAACGCAGCAGTGTTCATCCACACCATGAAATGCTCATCCTTCGTCGGATCGAAGACAGCTCGAGTATCGTTCCCTCCCATACCAGCAGCCTCTGCATATCCGCCAGCATATCCGTAAGGGCCCTTGGTGGAGCCTCGCCAGAAGGGTGGGGGTACGATGTCTGCGGGGTTGTAGGTGGACACGGTGTATTTTTTGCGTTCGTACTCTTGGACCAGGTTTGATTCGGACATGGGGAAGGATGTCTGGGTGAGGGTGCCGTCGCCCATTGCGACGATGGGGTCGGAGAAGGTGTCTGTGGGGAACCAATGTTGTTAGAGTGGAAGCATGAATGAAATGTGAAGGGAGGGAAGAGACTGACCATTGAAGATGCTGTTTGCGATGAGACCACATGGGTAGATTGCTTTCCCAGTCTCGGTGTCCTTGGCGAAGGGCCGACAGAGAGTTTCGAGGTCGCCTACTTGGGGAGCCTTCCCCTTCATTTGAGCGGTGTCGACGCCAGTGACGTACTTGCGATGGTTCTGGTGGAAGTTTGTGATGCGGTATGCGAGGAGGACGGGGGTGGGGATGGTTGTGGGTACGGAGAAGAGGATGCGACAAGCTGATCCTGCGGGAGCCTGATCGTTGGGGAGGTATGCCCACTGAGGGGGAGAGACCACTGGATTTTTGTCTATTTGGTATGTGTAGCTGGTGGAAGGCATGTCAACGAGTGGGACAGCCTTGGGAGCGTTGTTTGCGCACTGGGTGTAGTCGAAAGCGATGTAGTCCTTCTTCATGGAGAAAAGGAAGATGACGACTCCGAGTGGGGCGATGATGATGCCTGCGAGGAAGAGGACGGAGATGGTTGATTTGGGGGTCATGAGGGGTTGCCATGCTGGTAGTTTCTGAGCGCGCCATGCTGAGAGGGGTGGTCTGCGTGCGTGTGATTCATTGTTGGAGTCGTCGCTGCTGCTGTTGCTGTGCTGCTGTCTGTTCCTTCTTGAGTTCGCCATTGTTGTTATGAAGAGAGATGAGTGTCTTCCACCTTGACCTTGACCTTGGAGCGGAGGTGTTCCAGTGCCAAGGAGCGAAGGTCTGTGGGTTGGTGGAAAGGGGTTTTCTATTTTCTGATTGAGTGCATTTAACCAGCGAAATTCATCACCACCTTCACCCCTTCCATACACTCATTCGACTAGCCAAGTGAGGAAGCAGTCCAGAGCAGCAGTGAATGAATGCTAGTGCAGTAGTGATCGAGTGTGTGCTTTGTATGCGTGTTGTGTGTGTGTGAGCAAAGAGAGAGAGAGACCAACACCTCCCAATTGAATTGACTGCCCATCGCATCGTCATCATCCTCCCCACTTTCCTTGGAACACCCACAACGAGAGCAAGCCAGCAGCCCCCTTTCACCCCTTCATCTTACTCATACGGACACCACATTCGATCTTGCGCAGGGCATTCATCCCCCCATCAGCAGCAGAAGTACTTCGCTCTCTCCCTCTCTAAGCTCAGATGTAAGTATGCCACACAGCCTATGAATGACTCTCGCACAACCCCCGCTGATCTGATTCTCTCCCTGCCTACTCAGCTCATCACTCATCCAACTACTCCCCCCTGGCGACCCCTGTTCCTAGCCTCAAGAGCATGAGCATCTAATCGCAACCCACAACTCGCACGCATACTTACACTCAACACACCCAGAATGGCCAAGGAAACTCCAGCATCAATGTCCGCCGCCCCGAGAAATCCAAGCTCCCCAACAGCCTCCACCGCAGCCAGCACACGATCCCGTCCCATCGCTCCCGAACTCTCCTTACCCACCCGTCGAAGGCTCATCCGCAAGCCTCTCCCAGGTATACCAGGCTCAAGCTCCCTCCTCGCCTCGGGGGGGAGTGCCTCGGGTCCAGGGGGTATCGCCGCCATGCGAGAACGCGTCAAGAAGGCCCGCGAGACGAACAAGGCAGATGATGAGAATGCACTCGGGTGGTGGCCGGAAACACTACCACCCTGCCGCATCGAAGATCCCGACGATGATGACGAAGAGGATGAAGAGGGGGAGAACAGCACTGCAGAAACAGACACTGCGAAAGCTGCAGAAATCATCGAATGCGGACTCGACGACCAATCAGCAGCTCATCTCCGTACCCTCCTAACATACTCCATCGCATACCACCCACCCGAACTATCCTCCCCCGAACACTCCACAGCACGCTCTCAACTCGCCCCAGCACTCTATCTCAGCTTACTCGCCGCCCTCGAACATCTCTCCCACCCAGCTCTCGTCGCGGCCCTCCAACGAACAGCTGCCATGCGATGGCGCGCCGAACAGCAATTACGCGCAGAGGCGGCTGCGGCTGCTGCGGCTAGTGCTGCGGCGGCTGCTGCTTCTTCCGGTGCAGGTAGCTCCGCTCTCCTTGCTAGATGGGCACGGCTCGGTTGGTCAGCGGCTGCAGGAGGGGCGCGCAATAAAGGATCCTCAGCTGTCTCTCGCTCCGCATCAGCTCCTATCCCGGCTCCCTTCATCCCGTCTTCCCTCCTCGGCTACAGTTCAGCTTACCATGGTCCTCTCTCCCGCATCGAGGGTCCCAATAGCATGACTACGGAAGAAACGAGCGCAGAGCATGAACAACGACTCCGGAAGAGGGATGTGGCCCTCAAGATTCTCTCCAATGCTGTCTGGTTCGCTCGGACCTACAGCACTCCCGGTGCGTTCGGGATGGCCTCTCCCACTACTACTCCCGCTCCCACCGCTCCGGAGATGGCGCCCAGACATACCTCAGCTCAACTCATCCCTTTACATGATCGGATCCCGCCACGCGCTTCTACGCCCGCCCCTCCCAAAATCATCAGAGATCCCCAAACTCCCACACCGACTTCGGCCAGTAGCATCATTCTTCGATCGTCCGGATCATCCTCCGCCACACGCTCAGCAGCAGGAATTCCGCATTCGAGTCGGCCCTCCAGTTCGTCCGCGCACAGCTTCACAGCGGGTGGTGGTGGTGGTGTAACCCCCAGTCTGGGCGCTTTCATTGCTAGACCTACACCTACTACCGCCCTGAGCGTCTCTGGTCTGGACGATGATGGGACGGCGAGCGAGGCGTCTTCTCGGCGTGGGAGCATCATCGAGCATGATGTGGACAACGATGATGAGATGGAGGGCGATGAGTATGATTCGGAGAAGGACCCTACCACGCCCACCAAGAAGAAACGCACGATCTCGCTCTCGGACCCAGCTGGGTCTACTCCTAAGTTGAGCTTTGCTTCGTCCTCAGCTTTTGCGGATGATAGGACGGGAGGAGGAGCTGGGTTGAAGGCGAAGTCGAACAACGTTCCTCCCGGGGTGACGACGATGAGGAGTAAAGCTATGGAACATCTTTCGTCCCTGAGTGCTGCAGCAGGCGCGGCGTTCCAAGCCGAACAAGCTCGAAGGGGTTCTTCCACTACTGCTACTGGTGGTACAGGCTCAGCCATCCGCTCCACCTCCGTCCCACCCACCGCTCCACCCCTCCTCCAACGAACACCCTCGACATGCTCAACCCTCAGCACCACATCTTCCTCCGCCCACCGATCGACGCACTCCGAGGCTGAGGCGGCCGAGACGGCGCTGTTGGAGCAGGCTGAGAGGGAACATCGGGAGAGGGTGGCGAGGGAGTGTGAGGAGTGGGCTAAGATGGTTCGATGTCGGGTTTGTGTACGGACTGTCTTACCTTCCGAGGCGGACGAAGAGGAAGAAGAAGGAGGAGAGGGGAAGAATCGGACGGTGACGCCTTCCTTTATGGGCGAGAGACAACGGACGGCATCTGATTCGCAGGCTTCGGAGAGTGGGGCTTCGATTGCTAGTACGGAGTCTGGCGCTTCGACTCGGTCGGATAAGACGGAACGGGGCGTGAATGCCGCTATTCGGCCTGCGGCGGCTGCTGCTTCGTCTTCTTCTGGTGGTGGTGGGGGGATGCTCGACTTGCGCTCCCTGTTTGCAGGTTATTTGGGCACGGACGAGGCGGCTACGTCGTTGCCGGGCCATACAGCGAGTCGAACATCGACGGCGACGGGAGCGGGGGCGGGGGCGGCGGGGTCTCGGTCCGGTGCTGCTGAGAGTGGGAAGAAGGGTGCGGCTGCTGGATTCCGACTTCGTTCGCCGGTCATTTGGAAACCGGATGTCTTCCAGGGTGAAGATCTGTTCGGACTTTCGATGAGTGGGCCTGATATCGCGCGCGCGTCATCGTCATCGACTTCGCCGAACGGAGGAGGAGGAGGTTTGACCACCCCACCCGATCCAGAGGAAGAAGCTCAGCGCGTCCGAGTGGTCGGGGGTACCTTCTTTGTTCGTGTACAGTCGGAGAAGGAGGCGGTTTGGGTGAAGCACGTGTTGGAAGTTATGCTGTTTGCGGGGTGTGCGATGTTACTCGAGGCTGCGCTCTTGCGGGATTCGGGTGTTCCTGCTCAGACGCGGACGAGACGTCGACAGCAGAGCGTGTATGCGCGCTTGGGAGTGGATGAGGGTTCGGTGGAGGAAGATGGAAGTTCGACGCTCAAGGCTTCTGGCGGTGCGGGCGGTGGACTGATTCGACCAGCTCTGACGACGAACAATAGCGCTCGAGGTTCGTTGGGACGGAGTAATAGTCTAGGCGAGGCTCGACGACGTTCACTTTCGAGAAGGATCAGTGATGTGGCTGCTGCGACGTCTGCTGTAGCTGCGAAGGCTACAGCTGGAGGATCATCGAGTACAGCTGTCTCGCTTCTTCGACGGGAAGAATCGAGCGATGGGAATTCTCGATTCCGGACTTCGTCGGTCCCTTCGCCTGTTGTGGCCGCTGACGATGTCGAAGGGTCCGTCAGTGGGGATACGCCTGCTACGCCTGATAAGACGTCGTCGAAGATGGGCACGGCTTCTTCATCTGCGACGAATAGTCGGGCGGGGAAGAGGTGGAGCACGAAGAGTTTGTGGAGTATGATTCAGACGCAGGCTGCTGGTGTTACTTCGCCGGGTGGTGATGGGAGTACTACCACGGCGGCGGCGGCGGAAGGAGGTTCTGGTTCTTCGCATGAAGGAGGGGGCGGAGGCGGAGGAACGAGTGGGTGGATTCAGAGACATAATCCACTTGCTTCGACTGCTTCTGCCGCTGCTGCTTCCATGCGTTCGGGCTTGAGCAGGAGTGGGAGTGAACGGCGTCGGGCTGAGCGAGTTTCGCACGATGGTGGTCGGATGGACGAAGGAGGCGGCGGTGGATCATCTGCTATCAAGGCTCCGGGGACGCCACAGAGTGTCCGATCGTCCGTGGATTCGCATGGCTCGCCGTTCTTACAGGCTCGTCGTGGATCGGGTGGGTTAGGCCTTCGAAGGGCGCTGACGAAGGAAGAAGGAGGGAACTCATCCTCGCCTTCGTCGCCTAATCGGTCTAGTGGACTCGCACTCAAGAACTCGATTGGGTTTCCGCGGACGTTGTCCCTTCGCGATTCCGAGCTTGGTGCTTCGCCCAAGGAACGAGCTGATGGTAGCACACGCACTTCGGGAAGTAGTGGTGCCCCTCACCGCCTGTCGAATTTCGGTCGGATGCTCAAGCCGTTCTTGATGGGTTCCAAGGGCAAGGCGGACCAGAATCGGATTGAAGAGGGCAGTCCGCTTTCGGAATCGGCTCCTGCTGTGGATGAGGTGGTAGCGGAAGTAGTGCCGTCGCCTAAAGCGAAGGAGTTACCCCCTTGGCCTGCAGTTGCTATTGAGGATCTGCGCTGGCCGCCGCCGTTGACGACTTCGCCGGAGATTGCGAAGGTGATCCAGGGTCTTTCTGATTGCGTTGAGGGTGTGGATGATGGGCCGGTCTCTGATGGGAGAGCGGCGGGTCCGTTGGAGCGATCGGAGAGCTTCTTGACGCCCTTTGCTTATCGGCAGTCTATTACTGTGCTGGTTGAGGGCAAGAGTGATGTGATCACGTTCGCAGGGACCGACGTTGCGCGTCCTGCCGATCGTGCTGAGGGGCCTCGGTCGTCGGATGCTGCAGATGTGTCGGGATCGGCTGGGGCAGCAGGGGCTGGAGGGTCGTCTGCTATTTCTGGTGCGAGCAATGCGAAGGCGTTTACTTCGGGCTCGACTGTGGCATCTTCCACCGGCGCGAGTCATACCAATACGATGACCTCGACCAGCGGACAATCTCTGACCAGTCAAACGTCTAACTCGACGGCTGCCACTGCTGAGACGCAGGCTACTTCCTCCACTACGACCTCGGCAAAGACGGCTGCGACGGCAGGTACGACGACGACTCCTTCTACTCCTTCTGCATCCGCCGCTACTACGAACCCATTCTTCCATCACGCCTCGAATGGGGTACAGCGTCATCGGGAAGAGGTCTCGTTCTATGCTCGTTCCGGGCGAAGTCGTGATCTTCCTTTAGGTCAGCTCATCGAGGAGATGTGCATTCGTGCGGTACATGCCGAGGCTCAGCTGGACGAGTTGCGCGCGTTCACTAAAGCTGTGGGTGGTACTGCAGGATCTTCTGTCAGTGGCGCGAAGAGTGGCGCGGGCTCGGGCGCCGGTGGTGCGGGTGGTAGTGCGGCGAGTGGCGTCAATTCTGGCGGTGGCGGTAAACAGTCCAGCAGTCTGACGGCCAAAGCGGCTGTGGATGCTGCGAATGCCATCTTGGCTGGACAGGTCATCCACTACTTGCACGGCCATCATCGGATCACGGTCAGCTCCAAGTTGATCCCTGAAACGGTGCTGCAGAAGGAACAGGCTGAGCGCAAGCGCGAACGTCTCAATAAGGCTCAGGAAGGTGGGCTGGATGAACAGGATCTGATCGGCGGGAAGGCTGTGGCTGAGATGGATGTCGATAGCGATGCTGATGACCTATTGGAGAATGGGGATCATCGGGAACCTATCGGGACACTGTCTTCGGTTAACGAGAGCGACGTGGCAGCTGTAGCCGCTGCGCTTCATACTGACCCCGAATCTGCCCGTCGAGCCGTGCTCGAGGCTAGCTCTGCGTTGAGTCTGGCTGAGAAGACGGATTTGGATCGTGGTTTGGGCACCAGTGGGGACAAGGCTGAGGCAGGCGGTCTTGGCTTTGGTGGCGGTGCTGCTGCCGCTGGATCTGCTGTGGGAGGTGTGTTGACTCGGTCATTCAGACCGCCGAAGAGTGGATTTGGGGTGTGGATGTGGGAGGCGGATGTGAAGTCTAGCAAGCAGAGTACTCCTAGAATCATGTCAGAGGTGAGTAGCAACCATTTCGATGTTCTACTGAAGAAGTGGAGACATTCGTACTGACAACTTTTATCATATTTTGTATTTCTAGTCCACGTACCTGCTCAGCTTTGCGAAGTACCTCGAAGCACTGGTTTACCACCCGGCTCTGCGCATGACTCAGCTCGACAATTCTACCCAAGCCTCCGAAGATGATGCTGATTCCACTATCAACTCCAACAAGTTACAGCGCATCAAGGAACGTCTCCGGCGCAATAGCACAGACGAAACTATCTCCGGCAGCAACGTCAAACAGATCAACATCTTCGATCCGGCTCATGAGCCGCGTCGGTTTGACGTGGCGCGCATGTTCCGTGTCGGACGGGCTTTGGTCAAGATCTGCGTCCGGCCGGTGACGGTCTATCAGCTGTTGATTGAGGGACCTGTTATCACGCTTCAAGGGAGCCCGGCTTCTGGGATTGCGCCTTGGGCTCCCAGTCGGAAGGTCTTGGCCGGAGGAGCAGGGACGAAGAAGAACATCCCTGATCCTGGTCGGGCCTCCTTTGAGAGCGCGCGGCGGATCGATATCGTCGGGTCTGGCAATGTGGCAGGGAGCAGTAGTAGTAGTAGCAGTACTACGGGAGGGCACCGTGAAGGCCAGAAGGTCCAATTTGACGATCCTGATCTGGAAGAGGCGCGTTTGGAGATTCAGCGGTTCTATGCCGGAGTCAAGGACATCATTTCGAGATTGGTGAGTCATACGAGATGCAAGAAGGCTTGCCCATTGGAAAGTGGGAACTGACGACCTGAATCACCTTCTCAATTCTCCTCTCCCAGGAGGACGTACTGGTCGAAAGGGAGCTTGACGACAAGGGCGTGACGATCAAGCGAAAACCTACAGAAAGTGGTAGTTCAGATACGCTTAATGCGGGCGGCGGTGCTATGGATGCACTTTCGCTCCTCCACCGAGTCAAGAACGGACTCCGGGAAGATGAGTTCGACCTGTACGACGTTCTGAAGGACAGTTCCTGTGAGTCGAGCACCTCAAAATTTACTTTTTGCCCATTCGCTGACCCAGAAGTCTTGCTACTCGCCGTTCCTAGCTGAGACCATCAACGACGTCCGGAAAGGTCTTCAAGATCGAGCCAAATCGGCGAAGAACCGCTTGCAGGCATGGGTCAAAAAGCATTTGAACGCCGCAGAGATTACGAAGCTGGGACCGTTGAAGTATGAAGAACCTTGGTACACTGTTTCGAACATCCACACGTTCCCTGGCTCGCGCTTTGTCGTTCGTGAGGATGAGCCGCTGTCAATCATCAGCTTCTCTTTAAGGTACGTCTTTCCGAATAAATGACTTACGAAAGACATTCACGAACTCATAATTTGTTTGATCTTCATCCGCAGTTCTCGCGATTACCGCGCCGAACTTCGATCTGCCGGAAATGGACTCGAACCGGGCTCGCAGTCTGTGGACAAGACGTCGGATGTGCTGCAATGGCGCTCAGGGGTGGCGGACGGGTCCACAACTGGTTCGGCCTTCTCGAACAGTGTCGCCTCGTCTTATTCCTCTCGTGCAGACAGGGACCGATCCAGCAAAGGTGGGCCAGGCGGAACGGGAGGCGGCGGCGCCAATGGAACACAAGGTCTTGATCCGGATCGTGATCATGTCTTCTACGAGCCTGAAGCGGTGTCGGTGCGGATGAAACGGAAACGTCGCGGACGGGATACTTCCATCCTCAGCCTTACACTCCGTCGTGTAGGCTCGTCTGTCTCTGCCAGCTCTGGGTCTGGCGTTCCGACTCCGAGTAATGAGAATGGACCGCTGAGCAGTGCGAGTGGGAGTGGCTTCATAACGAGCTCATTTGGAGGGGGTGATAGTTCGATTGACTCGTCGGGTGATGGTGCTGTGCTCGGGTTGGGTTTGGGTGTATCTGCGCTTGACCCAACTATGTTGGACCTCACGTCCACGCCGGCCCGATCTGCTAGCCGGCAGCGATCGCAGAACGAGATGTCAACGACGCCGACGGCTAGTCTCATCAGTTCGATCGGGCCTGGAATGGGAATGACTCCGACTACGATGTCCGGGGTGGGTACGGGCTCGACGACGACTTTCAAGGCCCAGGTAACGCAAGTGTCCGGACGACCTGGGTCTTTGGCGAGCATCTTTACCAAGGACTCTGGTACTGGGATTAGTGAAGGTGGAGAGACCTCCATGGCGCTCAACTCTTCATCTTCCACGGCATCTATTCAGGGTCGCACTGACGAGGAACGTTCTGGCCAGGGCGAGGCAAATGTGGCCGGATCGACCACACCGGCTAGCCTGGCTGCTGTTCAGACGCCCACTTCTGCTTCTATTGCAGCGTCTGGCTTGAATGCGCTGTGGTCCATGGGCAGTCCCTTCCAAAGTTTCAAGGGCGGACGTCAGCAGCCCACTGCACTGATCGGGAATGCACTCTCACCGCGCGTCATCTCCGAGGCTGCTGCTTCGGCTCGATCATCGACCACACCTGCTGATATGAGCATGTCGGGCTCGGCGCAGGGTGGTGGTGCGGGCATGGGTCCATTGCCGACTTCCATCCCTCGAGCACCTGCAGAGACGCCGCACGTCAAGCATACGGTTTATCACGGTACGACCAAAGTGTCGTGCGTGGCGTGGTTCGCGGAGGAGTTTGCTGCGCTACGATCAAAGTGGGGGATTGGGGAAGACTTCCTCGAGTCTCTGAGTCGATGCAACACGTGGAACGCCGCAGGCGGGAAAAGCAAGAGTCAATTCTTCAAGACGGCCGATGATCGATTTGTGGCGAAGCAGTTGCTGAACGTGTGGAATTTGGACGAGATGGAGGCCTTCTTGGCTTTCTCGCCGGCCTACCTCCGCTATGCACACAACGCGGTGGTGAACCACTGTCCGAGTTTGCTGGTTAAGATTTTGGGGTGCTACAGTATCAAGATCAAGCATGGGGACAGCGTGAAGCTGAAGATGACGTTGCAGATTGTGGAGAATCTGTTTGCGGGTGATGAGGACGAAGGCAGTGGATTGGTTCGATACGACTTGAAGGGGATCAGGGAGAGGAAAGTGAAGTCTTCTTCGTCTGCGGACAAGGATGGGAGCGGTAGTGGAGACAAGGGCGGTCCGCCCCCGGTGTGGTGGGATCACGAGTGGATTGAGAGTGAGTTACTCTGGACCTATTTTCTGATACCGTGAAAAGTGACCAATGCTGATATACCTTCATACCATCAGACTGTCGCCCCCGAGCATTCGTGCCTGAGTCTCAGCGGGAGATGTTCGTCGCAGCCCTGAAGAACGATCTGGCATTCTTGACGGAGTCAAACGTGATGGACTACTCGTTGCTGGTGGGCATGTATGAGCCAGATGTGACGAGTGCGGAACTGGGCCGAGACTCGGCTGAGGCGGAGGTCCGCGGTGACGATGAAGAAGAAGATGGGGAGATGGACGAGGTGGATGAGGAGGACGAAGTTGGTGAGGAGGATAATGAATTGGGTCCCAAACGACGGAGCACTGGTAAGAGGAGGAAGACGAAGGGGACGAGACGGTGTCGGCAACCGATGATTCGCGCGCGGATCGTGGACTACATTGGTGCCTTCACCTTGGTGAGTTTTTACTCGGTTTCGACAGAGCAAGAAGCAAAAGAAAGCTAACCCAGCCTTGACTCCTATCCTTTTAGGCCAAGCAGCTCGAGAGCTCTTCGAAGAAGGCGCTCAAGTCGGGTCCGGAGGCGAAGAGCAATGTGACGATCTTGCCTCCCTCTGAGTACGCGGAGCGCTTCGGAGCTGCGATGCTGACTGCGTTCACGGGCTGTCCTGGTGAGTCACTCCTTCTGCTGTCCGAGAGGTTGAGCCACGCACTGACACATCTTCTGCTCTTTGCTTTAGATCGAACGAGCCCGGCTGACTTGGCTGCGTCGGCGTCATCATCATCCCCTCTTGGAACCTCGTCGGCGAGCGTTCATCTTCCATCGGTGTTCTGATCGTGACGAGCGCCGCTCAAGGTGGGGAGAATAGCAGGTCTCGGAGACGACGACGACGAGGACAATTGACAAGATAATATACACGATAATATTCACGACACCGTCACGACTACTCTCGACAACGAGGCAGGGCAAGCCTCTGGCTCAGCAAAGGACCTTTTCCAACCCATCTATTTCCGGACTCGCATGCTTGGAGATCCCAGTGGTTCTCTTCTCGCTCAGTGCACGGGTTTCCTGGTTCGTTTGTTTGCTGTATTAAAATTCCAAAAACTCGTTTTCTGACCTCTTTTCTGTCAATGCTGGAGATTGCTACTTTGTCTCTGGCTAAGTTTATTAAGGTTCTTGTTCCCAGCACGCGCCTCTCTGCCTGCTTACCGCTTACTGTCCGTGTGCCTGCGACTGTAAAGTTGCGGAGCTCCTTGCCGCGCTTGTCTAAGCGTCTGAGCGTCCGAGCGCCGGGCGGCGGGGGACAGTCGGCCGCACTGTCGTCGAGGGAACGCATGTACATATGTAGGTCAGTTTGAGGAACAGGAAAAGGCCGCTGTTACCTGATGGGAAACCATCCGGATCACCTGAGCCGAAACGCGGAATGTTGCGTGTCGCGGGAAGATGGACGACGATGTATCAAATATCAAAAAGCAGCGCTGAGATCGTCGGCGGGTGGGCGTCGTTTCTTTTTGACTCACCTGCTGCGCTGTTCCAGATGAGCGAGGGAGGGAGGGGAGAGAGATCGAGGAGAGAAGCTTTGGATTTGTGTCCTATTTTGATGGAGATTATGATCTGCATGCAGGAGGGTGAGAACGGGATTACGGGACCGACCGGTGCTGAAAGGCGGAAACGAAGAGTGCGGAAACGGGAGAGTGCGGAAACGAAGATAGGCGAGCGAGGAAGAGACCGTGCTCCCATAAGCAGCATGCTGTATAACAAAATCGATAGTTTTTTGGGCAACAAAGAGAGGGACGCGATTCGTTATGGAGACGCGCGCGTGCCGTGTTTTGGCTTGGCCTGCCTTTATCTTGCTTCTCTGTGGATTTGTATGTAAAAAGAGACCGACTTCTTCTTATTAGTGCGTTGGGTTGTTGTTGTTGGCGAGCTTTTAAAGATGGGTTTGTTGTGGTGTGATTTATTTTCTGGGTGCACCTTCTTCCGATTTCCTTCTCTCTTTCTCAGCATCTCACCGATCTCAACTTTCCTGCCCACCTTCCCCATCCACCACTCCCCCCTCCTCATCCTCCAAGGTCAGCCAGCTCCCCAATCCGCTCTGTCCATCAGCAGTTATAAAAGACCACGCGCTTACCCTTTCTCATCTCCTTCAAACAGCAAAGGTCTCACTCCTAGAAGAAGAAGAAGAAGCACCCACCCTCAACGTGCTTCCCTTCATTCCCCCGGCCTCCCCTCCTCTTCGCCCTTCCTCCCTTTCCCCCCGTCTCGCTCCGTCTTGGGTGTCTCCGTCTGTGTGTCTAGACCGGTGAGTGTGGTTGCTCTCCTACGTTCATCAGCTGTCCGTGCCCAAGACAAGAAAGCTTGTTAGGCTCATGCGCGAGTGTTCGGGATCTGCGAATGCTGACGCGCTCAGACACAACACGTTTCATCTTCACCCAATTCTTCCAGATCCGACGCAACCTCATCTCGTTCCTCAGCCATGGCCTCCCTCTTCCGGTTCATCTCATCATCTGTACCGTCAGGTCAAGAAGCGGAGTCAGCACGACAAGCAGCCTCCGTCGCCGCAACAGCATTCACCACAAAGGCAAGAGCAGTAGCAGATGCAGCGATAGCAACAGCAGCGGCCGCGCCAGCACAGCTCGCTGCGGCTTCCACTCACAATCTCTCCTCCGCATTCCGACTGCCATATTCGCTGTGGTCAGGCTCCGCTCGATCGGCCGGATCACGCGCCGCAGCTCATGCAGCAGCAGCAGCGCAAGCAGCCGCTTTCTCCAAGAAGGAGGCAGCCATCGCAGCAGCTACCGCCTCTCGCCAATCAACTTACAATGTCCTCTTCACCATCCTAGCCGTGATCGCAACCATGCTCATCACCGAGCAGGTCCTCTACCGACGCAAGAAGGCTCATCTGCCCGGCCCAACATGGACCATCCCCATCATCGGCAAGTTCATGGACTCTCTCCAACCAAGTCTGGAAAAGTACCAGGCAGGCTGGAACTCCGGCCCTCTCAGCGTCGCTTCCGTATTCCATATCTTCATCGTGATCGCATCTTCAAACGAGCACACGCGCAAGATTCTGAACAGCCCTTTGTACACCGAGCCATGTCTCGTAGCTTCAGCCAAGCAGGTTCTCTGCCCGGACAACTGGTGCGTGCATTTTCCTGCAGACATTTTCGCGTTTTTTATCTGGTCGATAGCTTGTCCTGACGGCGCACTTCCTACCCGTGCCCACGCGTTTGCGCTATTCGTCTCTGCTTCTTTCCTTTGAACAGGGTTTTCCTCAATGGAAGGGCACACGTCGACTACCGTCGCGGTCTTAACACCCTTTTCACCCGTCAGGCACTTGCGACCTACCTCACCATTCAGGAGAAGATCTACCGCTCCTACTTCGACAAGTGGGTCTCTGACCCCTCTCCAACCCCCACCCCTTACATGATGCATTTCCGCGACCTCAACATGGAGACTTCCCTTCGCGTCTTCTGCGGTGACTACATCTCCGACGAGGGAGCCAAGCAGATCTCCGACAGCTACTGGCTGATAACCGTCGCCCTTGAGCTCGTCAACTTCCCCTTGGCGCTCCCAGGAACGAAGGTCTACAAGGCCATTCAGGCTCGCAAGCTCACCATGAAGTGGTTCGAGCACACCGCACGCGAGTCCAAAAAGCGCATGGCAGCAGGCGAGGAGGTTACCTGTCTCACTGACGCCTGGGTCAAGGCCATGATCGACGCGCGTGAGGGAGCCGGGGACGATGAGTCGCGTAAGGTCCTCGTCCGTGACTTCTCCGATCGCGAGATCGGAATGGTCCTCCTCTCTTTCCTCTTTGCCTCTCAGGACGCCATGAGCTCCGCCGTGACCTACATTTTCCAGCACATGGCCGACCGACCAGACGTCCTCCGCAAGGTCCGCGAGGAGCAATACCGCATTCGTGGCACCGACCTCGACGCGCCCCTCACTCTCGAACAGATCGACGAGATGGAGTACACCAAGGTGACGGTCAAGGAGTCCATGCGACTCAAGCCGCCGGTCATCATGGTTCCTTACGTCGCACGCAAGCCTTTCCCGATCGATGCGAACTACACAGCGCCCAAGGGGTCCATGGTGATTCCTTCCTTCTGGAACTCGCTCCACGATCCGGCAGTGTACCCCCAACCGGACGAGCTCCGGCCAGAGCGATGGTTGGAGGGCAAGGACTCGCCTGCTGAGGCGAACCCGAAGAACTATCTGGTGTTCGGGTCGGGACCGCACTACTGCATTGGACAACAGTATGCGCTGATTCACTTGACGGCTGTGTTGGGTACGGCGAGTGTGTTGATGAACTGGGAGCACGAGGTAACGCCATTGAGCGAGAAGGTTGAGTGAGTCTCTTTTTTTTTACGCGTCGATTTCTTTTTCAAGATCTTGGACACTGACTATTCATACTCACTACCTGTCTTGGTTTGTTTTTTCTCAATCTCAGGGTCATCGCTACGATTTTCGTGAGTTATTGGAGCAATTGGCACTGGTTCTCTCTCTCTCTTTTTGCCGCACTGTCTGACGCGTCTTCACTCTTCGTCACGCAGCCCAAGGACGGTGCACGAATGAAGTTTACCACTCGTCAACGACCAAGTGAGGAGATGACCTCCGATGAGGCGGCGGCCATGTAAAGTCCGGTTTCTCCCTTTGCTCTCTTCACCTCTTGTGCCAGCCTTCGCGGGACATGCAACAGGAGGCGAACACGGAATAAGGAGGCAGAGAAGACGGCACGACGGGTGTTGTCAATAGATATTCAGGCCAAAGCGGGGCGCACGCGCGGGGAGGAGACGCGCCAACTCTTCTCTACAGATTATCGATTTCACGTACAAGGCCAGACTTCCATCCTCACAACCGAGCGCGCCGATCTCGCCTTTCTTTACTCCCCACCAAGCGAAAACGGTGCCAAATTGCGGACAGAGTGTCACGACGCGGACGCGCGCGTCGAATATACCACGAGAGAACGGTAGATCAAGGCAAGAAGAAACGTAGAGGGCTCGTATATTTCTGTTTTCTTTTTTCCTCCTCCAACCAACCTCTTTCTTTCGGACGCTCTTCCTTTCAACGACCCCCCCCACCCTTCCTTTTTCTTCGGCGCCCACCCCCGCCAACCTGCACGCTCTTCCGACTCTTCCAATTCTTCCTGGTCTCAAACGGAGGACGGGGCCCGAAAATCCATAGAGTTCGCCTTCAACACTCTCCGACGCGTTCTTACCGCTTAGCGTTCGCCGTTTTTCCCTCGGTCGCGTCAGACTCGTTCTCCCCCTCTCCCCCTCCCGGTTCCATTTTTCTTATCCTCACCCCCCCCCCCCCCCCCCCCCTCTCTCCTTTCTTTTTTAACCCCCTCGATTTCCACATTATTTCAACACCTCTCTTCCTCCCGGTTTTGCAAACAGCTACGACAGAAACGAATGGACGGGCACGGGGGAAGGAAAAGCCCCCCCCTCTCCCGCAGGACCCTTCAGTCTCTCCGCACCACACCAACACGTACGCATTCGGTCTCGCAAGGAATTCTTTCTTCGTCTCTTCCCACCTTACTTGTGTTTCCGCAACTTCTTTCCCCCCTCTTCTCTTATTCCCCGAATCACTCTACTTTCTCGCCCTCTCACTTCTCCTTTGGGTGCAGAGATTCCCTCCCCTCTCTCCCTCGACCCTTTGCCTGCCGCGCGGACTGTTTTCCCCCCATTTCCCCTTCAACTCCCTCTTCCGACCCACCGTGCCCCACGAAATGCAAAAAAAGAGATGAACGATTGTTACTTCGACCTGTGCGTAGGAGATCAATCGTACTTTTGGCAGAGTGGCGGACTGGACGAGGTGGAAGTGTTCAGAAGCAATTAGGAGCAGGTTGCCCATTTTTGAGTTCTCTTGGTACAAGTGAGTGTGCGAGAGCCGGGTACTAGGAGCTCTACTTTGTCTCTGTGATATGGATGGGACTTTTGATTCATTGCGAGAAAAGAGATGAACTGGATCACCACCACCTTTGAGAAGGAAGAGAAGTAGATGTCAGTGATGTTGGATCATGGGCGCAGGTTGGAGGGGGGTTTGTTTACGCACTCTTCCATCCACGCCTTGACGGAGCGGTACTGTCCGGCGGCCTGTTAACCAAACGGGCAATCCCAAAACATAAGAAAGAAGTCGTCAGCTACTCTCCAACTTCCAAACCGTGCTTGAAACTTTCAGAGAAAGCGTACCTCAGTGATAGCGTCCAATTCGGCCTGACTGAGCAAGTCCTCCGCTCCAGGCGTGCCCTCCTTGCCCGTCTTCTCAGAGGCGAACATGGAGAGGTACTCTGCCGTTCGTTCAGGTTTGGAAGAAGTCGTCACGATGATTCCGTCGTTCGTCATTTGGTGGGCGTACTTCAACAGGACTGTCGAACAGATGAGAATTTGATGGGTTTTCAGTAAAGACGCGTTCGCGTGACGGGAAGCATCTTTGGAGTTTGGAGGGGGATCACTTACCTGAAGTCTGAGTGCGGCCGGACTTCGCAGCGACGGCGTTGTCAATGGCTTCCTTGAGCTTTGGCATTTCCGGAAGGAGACTGAAAGGGGAGATGATGAAACAGGGTCAACGCACATTGGGGATATGCTAATCAAAGGGGCAGGACCTAGAGAAGACTTACTTTCGGGTGAGCGGGACGAGTGGCGAGTAAGTCATGATCTTGATGCCCTTCTCCTTGCAGAGCGGGAGCAGAGCCTTGTACTGCGGCGACGAGGCAATGAGAGGGTGGAACTCGATCTGGTTGAACGCAATGGGATGCTTGAGTCCACCGCCCTCCGCATCGGCATCGGCGTAGAGCGTCTCGATATCCTCAGCGAGCCAGTTCGAAACGCCAATGGAGCGGGACAAACCATCATCCACAGCGCGTTCGAGCTCTCGCCAGACTTAGAGGTTGCTTGGTCGACCCTTTGCTTTGTCGGCACGGGGTGGGTAGTGGGAGAGTACGACGTCAAAGACGGGGTTAGGGGTCGTGGATGCGTCCTTGATGAGCAGGTTGAGGGCTTTGACTTCTTCTTGGAGGGCTTTGTAGGCGTGGGGCTGGCCTTCACCGATCTTGGTGAGGATGATGAGGTCTGACCGCTTGATGCCGGAGTCAGCTGAAGTAAGGTGGGGTCGCAGACCGTTTCCTGCGTATTGCGTGTTCTTGTACCTTTTTGCGATATTCGCAATGATTGGAGAAGGCAAGGTGAGAGTTGAAGCAGTTATGAGTCAAATAGGACGATCCTATAAGAACCTCGGAAGGGCGGGGTTACTTACATTTCGGCCAGGTCGAAGAAGCGGTGCCCTGCCTCGGCGGCGATGCTGACTTCTTTGGAGACGTCCCGCTGATAGAGAGCCGTGCCTGCAAATGGAGTTAAATTCTATCAGCCAACGAAGAGCCACTTCCTTATACAATGACCTTGAACTGGTCATTCGGACGCACCGGTGCCATAGGCCACGACGGGCAGATCGAATCCGGCGGCAGAGACATTGACTCGGGCGAGACGTGGGACAGCTTTGGTAGGAGCAGACATGGTGTGAGCAGAGAAGGTTTCTAGAAATGGGGGCTACAGACGTGCAGTGATAGAAAGGATCAGCAAGATGGAGCGTCGAAAGATGAACACGATAATGGTGGAAGAAGTCAGTATGAAAGGAACCTGGATGCGAACGTCGATGTGTCCGCGCACGGACATGGCCATTCATTTACTGACATCACTAGGGAGCTGATTACCGCGCACCTCGCTTAACCTCTAAGTAACGACACAATATGTCCACATCGCGCTCCTGCCAGGACGTGCGCGAGGTACTCCTTCCCTTCTTTACTTCGAGGCCGAGCGCTTCGATGTCGTCTCCATGAAGGCTTGAGGCGGTTGCGAAGTGAAGCTCGAATGACGGACGGGCCGGAAGACCCGGACGCATCTTGAACGGTACATCTGCGGTATTTGCGAACTGGCCGTAGCTCATCCACACGCTCACCTTCTTGCAACCGTCCATCTTGACAACGACGCCAAAGAGCAACGGTCTTCACTACTGTACCTCAGACGCTCAAGGTCGAGCCGCCCCTCTAACACAGTCTGAGCGCTGAGATACTGAGAGAGTTCTACGCTGTGGTGAGGAAAATGTAGCAGCTCATAGCGTCTACGGGTATCTTTAGTGAGTCCTTGGTCTCTTCACACTTACCAACTTGGCTCTCGTGTTAGTGCTGAACCATTGCATCCACTGCGGGACGTCACTGATGAGCTTCTTGAGGTGTTCTGAACGATGATATTGCATGCTGATTCTCTCAACCGCTAAAGCGGCTCACTAAGCCCGTCGTCAGGCACCCGCTCTACTGTCCTTGGGCTGTACCCGTCCGAAGGCCCACAGGGTCGAGAGATCGAGCGTTCGAACATCTGCTAATTCTGCGAACATGCTACTCGGCATGGGGACGAGTTCGCGCGCGCGTTTCCGATCGGGCTGTTTACTTTTCCTTTCTGTTCAGTTCCCTGCTTCTTGCTCGAGTTGATTCCTTTCTTCCCCTCCACCTTCTCTCCTCACAACAACATCCTCCTCCTTTCCGCTCCCTTCCGCCCTCCGCCCTCCTCTCTCCCTTTTTCCTTCCGCTTCTCCCTCTCACCCTCTTTAGACAAGTTTCTCATACGGCGCGGGCGTGCGGCAGGTCCGCCAACTACGGTTCCCATCAAAACTTCAACACTACGATTCTCAGGAAACTGGTCTTTCCTGGAACCGTTCGATCCTTGAGGGATTTCCACCGCCGTTCTTTGAAAGGAGAACAAGCCGGTCCGCAGGGCGGATTTCAGCAATTTCCCTCTCCTTTCTCTCTCCCTTTTCTGTTTCACAGGTTTCTTGACAGGGTTCCTTTTCTGATTCTCTTTTTCTTTCGATTCATATCGCGATGGCAACCCCGCAAGAGGGGACCGCCACCCTTGTCCCGGTCATCTCCACATGGACTGCAGGCTCTTCCACATGGACAGCGACCGATCACTGGTCGACTGTGTACGGCAATGGTGGCGCTGCGGCCGCAAGCACTCCCACCGTCGCTCCCACTGCAGGTGTACCGCCGGCAGCAGCGACCCTGGCCGCGACCGCGACCGCCTCAATCTCAGCTTCGGCTGATTCAACATCCTCTGCTCCAAGTCGGGCTGATCGTAAACCGGATCGGTCACGCCTAAATGCGATGGCCATCATGAGTGCGCGAAACAAGGCCGTTGCGGCACAAGCTTCCAGTACGGCTGCTTCTGGTGCTGGGTCTGGGGCTGGTGCATGGACAAAGCTGGGTGGGCAATGGGTCTTACCGAGTACAGGTCAAATCTTCGCGGGTGGTCAGGATGTTACTCTGAGCTGGTGAGTGCAATTCTCCTTTTTTTAGCGCAAGTTCCATGACATGCTATACTCATTTCGTTACTGATCGTTCTGATTTATGTCCCCCTTTGCATTGCAATGTGGAAAGGCGGTCTTCAAAGCGTCCTTCTGATAGCACAATGCTGCGACTCTGCGTTCTGAAGAATGAAGGTGATCTCCGTGCAGTCCAATCGGGCTTGCAGGGTTCGGGATCGTGTGGAACACCAACTACCCCAAGCATCATGAGCGGAGCACAGCCGGGGATCTGGAGTATCAGTTTGTAAGTCCTCTCCCCAACAGAGCCTTGTCCTTTGCCAAACTTGAAGGTTTCCTGAATCTCGTTTTCTTTGGTTTGTAGTACGGCACCCAATGTCACGATTGCCGACAGCTTCTACGTGCTGCTCACCAAAGGCGGCGCGAGCCCTTCACCTACCAAGACGTCCAAAGCCAGTAAGACGACTTCGACTTCGAAGTCAAAGGCTACGCAGAGCAGCAGTAGCAGCAAGAATGATGATCGCAAAGATCGCAAGCAAGATCGCGAGTCGTCCAAGAATGGGGATGACGAGGACGAGGACGAGGGCGAGGGCGATGAAGGTGACGAAGATGGCTATTCGGGTGGTTCGGATGACGATGATAATTCTGGTGGTGGCGATGAGGAGGACGGTGGTGACGGCGAAGGTGATGAAGAGGACGACGGTGGAAGCTGGGATTCAAAGGGCTGGTCAAGTCTACGACGGGAGCGACGGTCCCACGATGCTGAAGACGGGAGTGAAATCGGCAGCGGAAGTGGATATGGGACTGAAAGCGGGAGCGGGAATGGCTCGGAAGACGATTCCACCTCCTCCGATGATCCCGGTTCGTTACTTTCACCTGCCTTCGTCCTCGCTCCGTACGGCTCCAATACGAACCCGGCCGTGGTCCAGATGGCCGCCGTTTCTCCTGGTGCTTCTTCTGCGGGAAGTGGCGATGGGACTGTTCCAGGACTCGGAGGCGGAGCATCATCGGCAAGCGATGTCCACCGTCCGGCTCTGAACGTAGCGGCCGTAGTCATTCCAGTCCTTCTGGCGGGACTGGCACTGGTCGGATGTCTGGCGCTTCTCATGTACCGTCGAGGTCGCAAGCGTGCCAGCGAAGAGGCGGAGAAGGTTAGAAGGACAGAGACCGACGCCCGGGAGAAGGCCAAAGCGGAGATGCGGGAGTTCCTGCGACGGTCCCCTAGTGGAGCGTCTTCCAGCCTGTTGAATGGTTCGACGGGAATGGGTGCGGGTGGGATGTACTACCACCAGCAGTCGCTCCGGAGTCACCCAACTGGTCGTTACGTCGGCTCGCAGCATCCTCATTTTCGTCGGTCCATGATGACGCCCTCGCCTTCATACCAGAGCGGATGCAACCACGTCGGCTCGGGACTTCCGTACCACTCTGCCTCGCTCAAATCGTATGGATACGCTTATGACACAGGTGCAGGGGTTCCCCAGCACGTCCCCGGCGGCGGCACGGTGCCGATCCTGGCCTACCAAGACCGAGGAGCGTTCTCAGTCCGGTCCGTGAACGAAGGATTGCAAGCGCGGAACTCGATGCACAGTCTCTCCAGCGGCAAGAGTTTCGCAAGTGCTTCGTCTGGCGTCAGTCTTGGTGGAGGACGGATGAACAACGAGGGTCATCTGGGAAATGTGAGGATTTTCGTCCCTACTCCTCCTCCTCAGGCTCCGACACCTCCCAGACAGCAGATTCCGACTCCGCCTCCTCCGGTTTATGTGAATACTCGGACCTTGACGCCGCCGCTTCCGCCTCCTACGCCTCCTAAGGATGATTCGCATCTGTATCACAGAGGAGCGGGTGTGGGAGAGACGGGTGTTCCCCTCGTTCGATCAGGATCGCAGGGAATCAATCAGCAGGGTCTTCCGACTGTCACGTTCACCTCTCCCACGGCTTCGTCGCCTACCTCATCCTTGTGGGCACGAGTTGTGAACCCCTTCACAACGTACGGTGGTCAGCAACAGCAACAGCAGTATGGAGCTGCCTCTTCCGCCATCAATGCTCAGAACATGGCGCAATTCCAAGCTCAGGCTCAGGCACAAGCTCTCGCTCAAGCTCAAGCTCACGTAAATGCTGCTTCCACGGTCAACAGTCACAGCAGCGCTGGTCCCGGTCCTACCAACATCCCTATCCAAGTCTATTCACCCCTTTCGACGTACTCGTCCGTCTCTTCTGGACCGGGTAACGTCGTCCGGCCCATGACTGGTGCTCAGATCCCGATGATTCAGCCGCCCATTCCGGCTGCGCTTGGATCAAGTCATGCGGTTCATCTTCCTCACTATGGTCATGGCCAGGAGCAGGTTATTACGATGACGGTTCCTTCGGCGCTTGGGTATGATATGACTGGTCAACAGCAGCAGCAGCAGGGGTCGTCGATTCCTAGTGTGTTGAGGAATGGGTCGTTGAAGATGATGCAAGGTGGTGGAGGGGCTAACTTGCCCAATCCGTTCTAGGTTGGCCCGTAATCATCAACAGGATGGAAATAGGAGCTTTTACCACTTTCTTTGAGGAGGGGTTCCATTCCCACTGACCCGGCCCGACATGCACGATCCGTGAAGCGCAAAGGCTGAAGAATGTTCGAGGGCGTTGGTAGATTAGAAACATGTGTTGTACTACAGTTGACAGGGCCAAGATTGAGGAAAGAGGGGAAAGGAGAAAAAGTGAGTTCTGCGGGCCACTCAGTGGTTGAGCTCGGTACCGTCGTAGTTGAGGTGTCGAACCTCCGACTTTCCGCCATCGATGTGAGACTTGATGACTTTGAGAATTCCATCGGTGCTCTGATCGACTGTGATGGCAGGGATGGGGTTGCTGGGCAGCTTCTCGAGTCGCTCGATCATTTCGTTGGCCAGGTCAGTTCTGACGAGACCGGGGTGGATGAGAAGGACCGAGAATCCTTCTTCGGAAAGCTCATTGTAGAGTCCTGTTCCCAGGAGGTTGATGGCTGCCTTGGTGGCGGAGTAAGGACCCTCAGGCACCGGAAGACGTTGGTTGGCTGGTCGTTTGGAGTTGTCGAGGTGGAGACTGAGAGTGCCGAGGGCGCTGGTGATGAAGACGATGACCTTCTGCTGACCCTTGCGCAGGGCGGGGAGGAATGCCTGAGCAGCAGTTAAAGGACCGACGACGTTTGTATTGTAGAAGGCTCGGTGCTTGTCGGGAGTGAGTCCGAGGTAGGAACCTTCATCAGCGATGGCGCCTGAGACGACGAGGACGTCGAGAGAGTCGAATTGAGAGGCGGATTTTTGAACGCTGGATGCGTCTAGGTCGTTGAGGTCGACTTGGAAGGTGTGGTCGTCGGCAGGCTTGGACCGGATGGTACCGAAGGCTTCGTACCCTTCGCGGCCGAGCTTTTGGACCAGACCTTGGCCGATGCCTAGGATCAAAGATGAGTAAAAAGTCAGATGTCGGGGCTACAATGGAGAAGGAGGGGTAGGATGTTCAAGACTCACCACGGGAGGCGCCGATGACGATAGCTTTGGGTTGGGACATGGTGTATGTATGAGTAGGTTTTGAGGGTGGGGCTTGGCTGGGGGGTGCAGTGGGATGAAGGGGATGTTCTGTGGGAGAAAAAACTGAGGAGATATCAGCTGTGCATACATCCCTGCTTTATACCCATCGAGCTGAGCGTCCATCTCGGCCATCCTCGAGCGTCATCACTGCAACATGCTGGGCAGAAAGAGAAGTCAGCTTAGCTAGCGACGATGGGAGGGACCATCAGCACAATTCGCAATAATGCAGTCCTCAGCGCCTGAAGCGCCTTGCGTAAAATCCGCAAAGGACGAAGAGAAGCCGACAGATGGATCACGCTTTCGACGGACGACCGGACTCCAGGACTGGTTTACACCCGTCACAATACGTATGAAATGGAGCGGGATGGCGACGAGTTGAGGTGCAAGACGCGGGAGGGAAGGGAAGGGGGAGGAGGTCGGAGGGAAGTCTGCTTACGGCCGCAAGGTTCTGATGAGCGCAAACGCCGAAAGAGATGAGTCGGGAAGTATCGGAAGTGTTTCAGAGATAGGAGGGCGAGTGTCGGGGGAAGCCGGATCTAATCTTATCGGTGATCTCCTGGTCTGGCTCGCGGAGGTCGCGCCTTTGTTGGGTTCGCTGACGATGCGCTGTGCTTGGGATGCTGACGATGATGAGGGCGACGCGTACGTTGCTGATAATGACAGCGCGACGAGCCGAAATGAGATGAGATGATTTGCGCCGTCTGATAAGCCAGCCAGCAGCCAGGCGAGATGCTCATCAACTTGACTGCTTCGAACGAGTTGTGTGTTGATGATCGCCTCCTGTCAGCCTGATAAACTCCTCAGCTTGATCCATCACCACGACCACGACCACGACCACCACCTCAAACACTACCCCCCTCCCATCACTCCTTCAGCATGGCCTTCGCTCAGCATCACCACAGAACTAAACAGCAACAGCAGCAAGAACAGCAGCAACAGCAACAGCAACAGCAACAGCAACGTCATCATCATGAACAGCAGCAAACCCACGATCACGAACAACAGCAGCAGCAGGACCATTCCCGCTCAAGTGGCAACCTCCACCACCCACTCTTGATGAAGACCGATGCACTCCTTGCCAACGTACACTCCCAGAACAAGCGGAGACAGCGCAGATCAGCAGCAGCAGCAGTAGTCGCAGCAACAGCTTCCTCCAGCGCTCATACTACCACCACTGCAGATCCAATAGCAGCAGCAGCAGCACAGGATCACCAGCCCCAAACAACCGCTTCAGCTGATCAACACCTTCCCCAGTCAGCATCAGCATCAGCTCACGATTGGACTCTGGTCTTCCCAGGCAGACAGCATTCACCTCCATTCACACAGGATCCCTTCTTGACTGATGAACAACAATATCACCAACATCAACACCATCAGCTTCCCACTTCCCCTTCAGCCATCCTTGATTTCCCTCACGCTTCATTTGCTCAGCAGCAGCAGGATACAACCCACTCCTCCTCGCACGGTCTCGGCTTTGCTCACCCAGAAGCAGATCCCACCCATTTCTCCACTTCCTCCCTCGCATGGTCTCTCCCCTCAGCACCAAGCGAACCCGACGGGGGCCTAATGTACCATGAGGCTCACCATCATCAGCAGCAATCCAGAGACCCACTCCCCCGAAACGACAGCAACGCATCCTCCTCCGTCCTCTCCCTCTCCACATCCTCCTTCTCCTCGGGAATCCTCACACACGACCCATCGGGACCCAACACTCACAGCCAAGCCTTCTCTCTCGTCTCTCCGCCCAGTCCTTCGGCCGTCTCTGCTGGCACGGGAAGCGTTCGGTTCAGCAGGACTGGAATGCTGTCGCCTCCTGCAGCTACTCTGGCTCGGACGGAAAGTCGTGCGGGAGGGGAGAATGACGAGCTTCTTCACCTCCCTGCTCCCCCTTCGACTGAAGCGGGCGCAAGCTCATCCGCCGCCGCTTTCAAACAGAAAGGCCAAGAAGGAGGCAGCAAGAGTCGCAGGAGACGAAAAGCTCGCAATGGATCAAAGCCCGCGGCTGGTGGTGCCGAGGACAGACTCGAAGATGGTACTGGGTCCAGAGTCACGTCTTCCTCTGAAGACTCGGATGATCAGGATGGTCGGTCATCGAAGCGGTCTAACAACTCGGGTAGTGCTGCGCTTCGGCGACGGACGGCCAGGAGGAACGGAAAGGCAGCAGCAGCAGCGGCAGCGGGTGGTACCGCGATAGCGGGCACAGCCGGTCGTCTGAGCAGCGGCGAGGGATCCCGGCTCCAACTGCGCGGGGACGGAATCACAGTCCTCCGTCCGACAACCCAAGTACAGAACAACAAAGATCATACAGACGAAGGTACCGAGGAAGGCAAGTTGGCTCGAAGACCCGCCTCGGCATCGACGAGACTTATCAGTGCTATCCTGCGCAAACTCTTCACGCTCGAACCGGATGTACTCGATGCGTTCTTGCTGGGGAGCGAGGGACATGTCTTGGGTCATTCCGCCACCACCACCACCCAACCACTCCGAACTTCGGGGACGGGCAGTAATGCGAGTAGGAGTGTCAGTACGGCTTCTTCACGCCCTCGTCGGACGGTGAGGTTTGCTGAGTTGGGAGGTGGAGTGGCGGGCGAGGACGAGAATGTTCGGCCGTATGAGTACGGGTATCGGACTTTTGCGGCGGCGTATCAGCATCAACAGCAGCAGCAGTTTTCATCAGGGCGTCGTTCTCGATCTGCGGCGGTGGGAGCTGCGTCGTCGGAAACTGTCAGTACGAATCCTGTCTTGGCTATCGCTAGAGCCGCAGAGCGGGCTGAGGGCGGTGTGGATGAGGATGAGGAGGACGAGGTTGATGGATTGGAGCTGGTCAAGATTGATCCGGACGGTGGAGGTGCTTCTTCTGCGCGAAGGACGCGAATGACGAAAGCGGAATCTTCGACTGGTAGCGCCTTCGAGCATCCGATCAAACAGACGCGTTCCGCCGGCGAGGGTCAAGCCGAGAATGACGATGAAGTGGACGCTTCTTCTGGGCCTTTACGACGGTCATCATCGACTCAGAGCTTGACGAGTACGAGGCAGGGCCCGGCAACTTCTACTACCTACGCCGAATCTTCTTCTGCCGTCGTCTTTGGTGGTGCGACGATGATGGAGCCTACGGCATGGGAGGCCATCCGGGCGTTGTTTGACGAGCGACTTGCGCGTCAGGCATACTCCTTCCACGAGGGGATCGGTCTACCGCTCTCCTTGCGTCTCTTGAGGTGGGTCTTGGGTCGGAGTGGGATGTGGAGTGGTGGACAGCCTAAAGGGCGAGGAGGAGGGAGGAGGAGGAGGGGAAGGGCTGTCGTTGGTGGGATTGGATGGGATGGGGTTGAGGAGACTGAGGGGGAGGACGATGGAGAGGAAGGACGGGATGAGGATGGACTGTTCAGTAGTGAGGTTGGTGACTTTTCGAGTCTTGTAGGTGGGGAGGCTGTTCTGTTCGGTGATGCTGAAGAGGGCGGTGGAGGTGGAGGTGGTGCTTCGTCTTCGATGGAGAGCGAGGCGGTAAAGAGGGAGAGGGAACGGAGGGAGTGGGAGCGTGCTTGGGCTCGTGGAGTTGCGTTGGCTTCGGCTGCTGCGGCTGCTGCTCATGCGTCAGCTTCTACGGAACCGTCTGAGGTTGGTGGGGATGAGGCGGCGCACGGCGGGGCTCAATTTGGGTACCATGCTCGGTCGTACTCGGCTTACGACTTGTCTCGCCTTGGACATCAGCATCATCAAGGCTATTATAACGAGGCCGCCGGTGATGGGGGCGAATACCTCAGTCCTCATGCTCATGGCAGGACACCTTGGACGGGGGCCAATCGGGCTATGGCGCACTTCCATCATCATCAACAGCAGGGCGGGATGTACCCTTCTCATTTCGCATCGTACGGCGACCTGCCAGCCATCGCAGCCTCGATTGAAACGAGCTTCGGCCCTTCGTTCCATCAAGCACAGTCACAGCAACACTCCTCTTCCTCATTATCCTCGCCTTCATCGGCGCTTGGGTTGGGGACGGGCACGGCGGGTGTGGGAGGGGCTGTTCATTTCAGGCCTACGGTACAGAAGCAGGGTGGTGGTAGTGGGCAACAGGGCTTGTTGGAGTCGGATGATGGACGGGATGCGGATGAGGAAGGGTCTACGAGTCATCGGGCTCATTCGCGTCGGTTTGTCGGATAGGTGGGTGGGTGGGGTGAAATGGAAGGTTCTTGTCGCGGCGCCGGCCCCGGGCTTACATCCTCGCTCGTCGCTCAGACACTCAGAGCGCTCACGGTCGTGTTATATTATTGTACTGCTCTCGATTTTCTCTCTGTCTCTGTACCTTGTGCCTATATCGCTGTAGACCACCTCTCCCCCTTCCCGTGTCTTGAAACAATTCGCATTTTGCTGTCGATCAAGTTTGGCTCTTGTATACATACTTATGTAGCCCCGAGGAGACAGTACATAATTCCCCGGAGGAAGGAGGGGCCCTGCTTCTAGTTGCTGGAGAGAAAATCCACAGGATGGTACGGCTGGAGGTCTAAATCCATATGTAGGATGGTACGGCTCTTATCAAATCCACAGGATGGTACAGTACAAAGGAGGGGACCCTTCGAACAACCACATCGTAAACTCACACAATACGTCCCCAAAGCAGCCCATTCTCTTCCTAACCGTACAGCGCAGCTGCTGGTCAAAGACGGCGTGGTTTGAGCATGCGTGCGAGGAGCTATGGTGTTCTGCCTATTTTGCGGTCTTTACAGAGTCCCAAAAACACAAATCTCCCAGTTTCTCACCATTGAACAGACCAAAGCCCAAACAGAGAGCTGGAGGATCTTTCTTAACTGTCACAGACCACCTTCTAGGGTACTTTGCCTGAGGCACTTCCTGACTCTCGAGACCTGTACTTCAAGCATGGGAATATGGAGCTGCCAACAAGACGAGGCCGTGGCCTTTCTGTGTTTATTGGGAAGCCCGCGAGTGAGCAGTGAGCGTCAGACATCAGAGGGCGGGCAGCTCAGCTGCCTTGAGTCGCCGTGGTCCGCACGGGGTTGACGCGTAACTGTAGGGGACTTGGGGGCAATACATAAGAGAGACCGAATCGCATCTTCCGCCGAAGACGTCCACGGACGAGTGTGTCAAGATCCGCACTGAAGCAGACCACCGAGTGAACACGTCTCGCCGCAGGTCCCCCCATCAGGGCCCCCTAACAGCGCCGTCGCGGGATTGCCCGCCACACAGAAGTCCTGGAGAGGAGTAGCACTAATCTGGACGACGAAACAGCCAAAATCGGCAAAGCCTACCGCTCCCGGTATGTCGGAAGCAGCATCGCAGCAATCTTGACCTGGGCCTAGCTCGACGATGTTGAGCCGCTGGTTGGTGCCATCCGCGACGCCAATCAAATTTGACCTGTAGAAACGCGCGCGAGGTCCGCAGAAGACGCTGCGGACACGAGATACGACCAGCGTTGGCTGGGGTGTCAAGATGGTAGACTTGATCGTCACCGTGGCGGCTGTGGAAGTGCTGGTGGTCGTGATTGGGGA
>RDSH01000007.1:0-15174 GCA_009428295.1 Tilletia walkeri
AGAGAGAGAGAGAGAGAGAGAGAGAGAGAGAGAGAGAGAGAGAGAGAGAGAAAGGGAGAGAGAGAGAGAGAGAGAGAGAGAGAGAGAGGTGTCAGCGAATGAAGCGTAGTGGTGAGAACGGAGCCATGATATGCTACCTGTGATGCCGAGACGCTGGTGAGAGAAGAGCCTTGATCTCACCGTCTCTGAGCAGAGAGTCACAGAGGCTTGAAGGGATCCACAAACCAGAGATGCAACACCTCAAAATGGGTCACGATCGCTGATGTGCTTGGCCCGGATTGGCTATGAGACTGGCTCTCAGAGTTGACGGTGGTAATTGGAGGACAGAAGAATGAAGAGGTAACAGCGAGAAGCAATGGGTTTGAAGGAGGGGGGGGGGGGGGGGGGGTCCAGATGGGCTTCAAGACTCGCATCCCGTTTGACCCTGACAATTTTGGAATGTCGCACATGCGCTCCACAGTGCAGATGTTCTATCCGAGCTCTAAAGATACATACCCGAATATGTGTTCCAACGGTGTGATAGATGGCAGCCACGTGGTCACTATCTTATCTTATCTCCTTCTCTTTTCCTTCTACCTCTCCTTTTCTCTTCTCTTTCTCGGCCGATACACTTCATCACCTCCGCGTAGCAACAGTAGTTTACAGTACCAGCTCGTCACTTCTTTTCTTCCTCACCTGTATTCTTTCTCTCTCCCATCATCAATCGTCACTCATGTCTTCACTTATAATAGCTTGTCTATTACAAACGGCTGCTGCCGAGGACCGAGGTCAACAAAACAGCACGCAGTTGAACACACGAAATAATATTGCACAGGGTTCGTAAGTGTTTAGTGTAGATGCGCCGTGTGCCCATATCCACGGCTCCGCGCCACCTGTGCCAGCTGCCAGTGTGCCTTGAAGATCACTTACCGACCTGCCCACCCAGTGGGAAGTGACCAACTAAAGTAAACCTGTATAGCCTACAGGGCACAGGCAGTAAGCCATCACACCGCGCACGGCCCACGTCGCTGTTAATATTCGCAGGTGGTGCGGCGATTCTGCTTAAGCGGAAAGTGCTACACTGATTTATCATTTATGATCACTGGCTCACTGCTGAACGCTGAGCGCCGAAACGCGTAACCGAATCGAGCGGTCAGAGCGGCTAAACGCTGGCGGCTGCGCTCTGCAAGCTTCGGTAATTGTGATATCCTGGCGAGCCGCGAACGAGTGCTGAGTGCCGTGTGGGAAGTTGGCCAATGTGTTCAATAACGACGTGGTGATTACTGGGGTCTGGTGGGCTGTAATCGCTTTACTGCGCTTATTTGCAACTTGTTGATTTACAGCTCGCGATCTGTCCAGTGCTGGAGCCTGCAAGCCAAATCACTCCGCAACCGTTATGGCTTGTGGGCTTGTTGCTTCCGTCTCGGACCTCGGTAGCGATGTAGCGTCGGCACTTGGTGTGCTGAACGATGTGACTTAACCACGTGGCCAGTATCTAATCTTTCCCTTCTCTTATCTTTTCTCTCCTTTTTTCCACGTCACCTTGCATCGCAACATCCCGTTTCCACATTATTCTCACAGCCAGTTCTCTCAACCTCATCCTTTTCCTTGTCGATCCCATCCTTGTACTGTTCCTCTCTTCCTTTGTCACTTAAATCACTCAACTCACACTTCACTTACTTGCAAGACTAGTCATTCATCTAACTAGCATCTTGTACACTTGGGCCTTGCGGCTCTTGGCAGTGGTGCCACCGGTCAGTGTCTATCCGCTCCTGATATTGTAAATTTGTAACCAAGACGTGGAAGCCAGTTAAAAGGATGAGAACTTGAGGCATTGGGCCATGAATCTGCCTCTCACCCTCACCTCGACTTTCGCCAACTTCCAGCATGTCCTCCACTACTCCTCACCTCCGATAACATCCGGAATCCCTCCGCGTGTTCCGAGATCGTACCGCAAAGTGCGTAGGCGAATGATGTGGCTGTTCCGCAACGGTAAAGATTCAGCCGAGCGCTAGAAGCGGGTTTTAAAGCTGAAAAAGGAACGCCGACAAAAGCTCTCGATTTTCTTGCGCAAAGTGGTGGCTGACCCGAAGGCAGCTCGCCGAACTGTTCGGGACAAAGTATCTTCCAAATTCAAAGCCAAATGCAGACCAAATTCCAGCCCGAAAAGGCTCTTCACTCCACACTACAGCGCGCAAAAATCCATTTCTGTCCGTAGAGGCGGAGCACGATGAGGATTCTGCGTCTCCAGACGAGTCGGACGACGAGGATAAGGACGCGTTCTTGGCCGGCCTGATTGACGACTCGCCTGAGATCGAGGAGAGCCTGTCCTTCCACATGCAAACTCTGAAGGTCTGAAGTGAGTGGTCCAGATTCCAGTCTTTACATTTTTGAAAGTTCCGTCTGATGTGATTTGTGGTCGAAATTACTATCCTAGAGTTGGCTCATGAACAGGATTGCCCCAGCTCATTGCAGTAAGCCGTCCGTGAGCGGGTAAAGCTACTCGCCAAGCTCTCCAGCTCTTCACACCACCCCTGGACTCCAGTACTGCGAGGCGGACCGACTTCCTCAGACTACTGATTCTGTACGGCTGGCAAAGCAACGAAAATATGGTCTTGTCGAATGAAATCCCTCAAACTTCACTTCCAAATAGCTTCCCTTCTTCCCTCACTCTATCCTCTTCCAGCTCCCAATTACCATCCATTCCTATGCCACAGACCATCCGCCATAGCCCATAATCAAACAATGGTACATTCATCACTCCTTGTGCCTTGTGGAATTGTGGTTCATCATGCTTCGTCGTTGCGCCAAATGCTACTGCTGTCTACGACTCTGCGTATGTTCGATGTTCGATGTGAGATTGTGACCCGGTATCCGTGCTCTTCTCGCGGCTTCGTTCTCGATTCTCGCTTCCTCCGTCGCGTCTTCGCTCTCCCTCTGTTCCTCTGTCCCTCTTTCCCCTGCCCCTCTGTCCGTCCAGCCCTTAGTCCTCCCTCGTGCTCTCGTTCCGTCCGCTTCGTATTTCCGTTTTGCTTCGTCCCCCCTCTCTCTCTTCGTCCCTTTCCCTCTCTCCAACTCTCGCGACCTTATTGTCTCGCCTCGACCCGTTTTCCCTCCCTCTTCAGTCTTCCCCCCAATATCCTCATCTCTCCCGCGCTCTCGCTTTCGTTTCACACAAAGCTCCCGGCTTCCTTCTCTCGGCCTCTGTTTTCGTCTTCCCTAACCATTTCTCTTTTCTCCCTCCTCTTTACCTCTTATTATCGTCCAGTCTTGCTCATCCGTTCCATCGCCTCTTCCCCGGTTCCCTCCCCCCTTCCTTTATTGATTCGTGTCCTCTCCCTTTCGTTCGCGGTCTCCATCTTTTGCTTGCTGCCTGGGACGAAGATCACATTTTGAGAATATGAACGCTAGCTCTCAGCTTGCAGAGATAGTAGGAGCCAAAGCTTCTGACTCACTTAGTGCTTTGGAGCTTGGACGCACCAAAGGGGAAGGTAGACGACTGGAAGACAGCGAAAGAAAAAGTAAGGAATGAACAGCGTAAAGGTGAATTCTTAAGCAACTCACGCTTGAGGAGTCGATAGATTGGCCATCCGGTGGACCTTTAACGATAGTTGATTGCGTTTGATGATGTCTGCATGCAAAGAGAGAAGATCCGGAAGTAAATTAGCATTGAGGTGCTCTTCTGTCAGTAACTGTCAATAATTCGAAGACTTCTATCATGTGCCGAGTGCTCGATAGCTTGTGCGGTTGATGGAGATGATGGATGCTTAAGATGATGATCAACAGTTAAACGCTCAACAGTCCAGCAAAGAATACTTTGCGGTAGTCTTTCGCAAATCCAAGATCTCCTCAACTGTGCTAATCTTGAAGCGTATCATGCGCACTGCAGAATACGTAGAAGGGCCGCGATTTATCTCTCACTTCTTTGCGCTTGAAATATTTGCGCATCGGTTCCTCTCTTGAATCTTTTATCTTGATGCCTTCATGAAGTGGAATACTTGAATTGGATATTTGGATCTGCGCAGCAAGATGTAGGTATTTCAGTATTTGGTGGTGTTACAAAGCGTTCAGGTATTTACTAACGACTTACGAGTCTAGATGCTGTAAATTATACTGGAGAGGGTGCCTCCTGCCGTCCTCTACAAACGTCCACCTCAATCTGAAAATGACATGGATTCCCCTTGATTTCCGCTTTGTAGGCAGGGAGCGCACTGCGCCACTGGTGCGCTCCCTGGAGAAAGCCAACAATCCGAAACACAGGCTTCGGCCGTTTGGTCTTGGTCCCTGAGCCCCGCGCTTTGATCACCTCTTCCATCCTCTCTGGCAGAGACTTTATGTACTTGAGTCTTGACTAAGAGGTCCTCTCTGGCTCAAGAAGGCTAAGAGAGCCCTTCTTATAATGGCCACGGCCGGCCACTGCAGCGACGGTGCTGCGAAGCGAGGACCGAAAGGCGGAAAGCTCCTCACGCTCGTCGCGAACAATGACCGTATGCATGAAACTGGCCTCCCGTCCAAGTTATCGCGAGCGAGTACCTTGTTACCGATGCCGCTTCTTATGCTTCAATGCACAAATGAGACATAGCAGTAAGACAATAGTGTGATGGTTTTTTTCTTCAACTGTTCGAATGTCCCAGAAGATTTAAGGCGCGTGCTGACGACAAACCAGTCCCATGAGCCCAGTGATATCGAATGTTTCGCCCTTTGCCGCTTTTGACCTGGTTTCGTCTGCCGCCATCAGATCGGTTTGACATAGCGCTTGATATTTGCCGGCTCGCGCCTGGTTGAACTTGTCTTCAGTCTCTTGCACTTGACTATCGTCTGGCATCCGAATTATGGCGTCGTTTCTCTTCCGCCTTCAGTGAACGAAGTTTTCGTTGGTTGAAATGATGACATCGGGAGAGCCTGCATGTCACCATGTCCAGTCCGCGACGTGTGATGGTGTATGTGGTGGGCAGGTCGAGGGTGGACGTCGAGATATGCCGCAGCTGGTTACATGGGTGAGCCAGCAGCGCCACAGTATTGTACCCTCGCAACGGAATCAGCAGATTGGCCAACTTCGCGTTGAAGCAACATCGATACTGAGGGTGGTCGGTTCTCGGACGAATTGCCGTTCATTCGGCCGCGTGAGTCGTGACTGCCTTCCACGCCCGCCCACAGCTCCGAATCCTCGGTCACTAACGCAGATCAACCCGCAGGTGGAGCGGCGGCGATGTTAATGATCTGAAAGAGGCAAATAAAAATCTCATCAAGATGTCCGCGAAAGAAAATAAAAAGGAAAGGATCCAAAACTTACCATTTACCACTCACATTTTTAGAATTAGAGGAAAAAGTTAAAAAGAAGGGGAAAAATTATATCCCCTCACTCCCCTCCTTCAGCATCAACGTGTTCCCGGACGCGTCTTACGTTCCTGAGGGCAGCGCCAACAAAGGAAGACATTCCTCTGAACCTCCAGACACCCGAAAATAAGTGATTCCCTCTGCACAGGTGCAAAGGTGGAAAGCGGAAGGGAAGAAAGAAATGTTTGAGAAGTAGAGAATGTGTGTGAGGTGCGGGTTGAGTATAGGGCGTGAGTGAGTATGGGTGGAAAGGCTTCAGACGGCATTGGAAATCTGTTTCAACTGAGGACCTTCTGATATGCTTTTTGCGATTCTCTTCGTCCCCCTCTGGATGCTGGAATTACTGGAGGCCGGTAGATTGATTGCTTGGAAGTAGTTCAAGTAAGTTGATTGTTTGGTTTGAGGTAGGGAACCTTAACGAAAGGGTCTGGCTTACTTGCATTCGGGTAGGATCATATCCTCCAAGCATAAATCTTCCGTTGACCCCTCACCGCAACTTCACCAGATTTACCCGCCAGCTTGATGACTTGATTTTCGCTTCAGCCACTTGCCCGTCAGCTTGCGCGCTTAGCCCACTTTACCCTTCAGTCTGCTCAGTCATTTCACTACTATGTGCTCTGTTAGACATCAGTTTGATAACATGCTTTACCCGTGCGTCAATCAGCCGGCCGGTCAGTTCTGTTTCCAGTTTAACCGTCAGCTTGTTCACTTGGTGAGTCCAGTCTGCTATTGACTTTTATTCGTGGCACAGCTGTCGGAGTCCCTACATTGTATGTGCTACTTTACTTACTCGTCTTTAATCAGTCAGGCAGTTTGATCCGAGATTTTTCGCTTTTATCCGTGAATTTGATTGACCGTCAGTTTGATTGGTTGACCAGAGCTTGCTACGGCTGCGACGAAAGTTCCTCTGGGCCTGTTACCCATCATTTGAACTTCCCTTTCTTCTGTTGTTATATGGTGGTGCAACCAGCTCTTCAGTCTTGCCTTGTTCATGGCCAAAAAGTGTCATGAAGATGGGCTTAGGTAATCCGTATGAGCAAAGCATTACGTAAACAGATCTTGCTTTGTTCACCGCACTTTTTGACGGCGAACTGAACTCCCACAACACCACGTGACCTCATCAGCCCTCCACAATTTTCCTTCTCTTTCCCACGTATCACTTCAAACTCCGCTCCCGAGCAAATTTTCTTCACCATCCTGTTCCTTCTCTCTTCCTTCAATCTTACCACAATCATTGCTGCCGTCCTTTACACTGTGGTGCGTAAGTCTGCACCCAGAAGACAGGAAAGGGTGATCCTCGAGGTATCACCGACACACACAGGTGCGTACCTGAGGTAGCCACTGGCTAGGGTGTTATTCACAACATCTTCTGATTCGAAGTTCTTCGCCGGGCTCAAGCTGTGAATTTATAAGATGGCAAGGCAGGTCAACAACTCGGCCGAGGCTTGTGAAACGCTCAGCCGAAGGAGTGCTGTTGACAAAATCCAGGCGCTTCTCGCTGACCTCCATCAACGTTCTGTACGCTTAGCGCAGTCAAGGTGGTCTTTGGTCCTCCCTCGTATCTGACCCCGTGACAAGATCGGAGGATTGAGGATGCCTGAACATCGCGAACTTTGGTCGTGGTTCAGGTCGACAAGAGACAGGAATTCAGAGGCGGACCCACGTATCATCGCTGGAACACGATGGCACAACCATTAAGAAGGAGAACGGGTCTTAATTTCTGCTTTGGCAAAAGGACATGGAGTAGCAGTTGCGGGTTCCTGCTGCACGTGGTCCAGAGATGTGTGCCTTTCACCCCGGTGTTTGGGCCTTTGACACCATCTAAGACCCTTTGCAGACAATCGCAGTGCAATGTGCCGATGGAGACCATGAGCGTCTTTTCCGCCTCGGTACGCACTTGAACCACCGAACAGTTTATCTCGCGATCAACCCAAGCTTAAACAAAAAAGCGTTACCGTATGCACCGTGCCGCCGTTCAAAAACGCGAAAAGATCCGACCTGGTCAACGAGTTTTATTGGAAGGTTCCTCCTCAAAGTAATTCCAAGATGTTTGGAACAGACATCGAATTTGATGTCTATCGGCCAACAAATCGAAGTGTTATCATTATTATTCTACTCAATCTGGCCTCCAAAGACCTTTAGGTTTCGTTCTGGCTTCAAGGTTTGACTTCAGTCTTTCCCAATGCGTCAGATGGTTGCACCGCATGGCCGAAAAGCAGAGGAAGGACTCGTCTCTCGGAATACATCTCGTCAGGACTAGTAGTCATGACGCCGCGGTGGTATTTGGGGACTCCGTAAAGTAGCTACTTGTCAAGACTCAAGTTCTCATCTGGCTCCGAAATCATTTTTGCCCTGGTTGGGCTGGGGACATGGCCGCAAGGTCTACGCTGGGGGATCGGACAGTCGGACCCAGATTCCAGGTACGCTAATTCTGGCCTGAGTCAGAACCATACATCAAGTCAGAGAGGGGAGAGAAACGTCATCCCGTGCTTTAATTGCTGAGTCGTTCCCCCGAACACTTACGCTCTGGGGCTAGCTCGGATACGGCGACGAGAATCCGGAAACGACTCTGGTCATGAGCAAGGATCTACCGGATTAAGTAGGCTTGGTCGAACCTGTGTGGGTCAGTCTGAGTCTGACATTCCAGGTCTCTTCAAAGCATCAAAACGAGCATCGCAGCGATTCACAGGCATTCTATGCACTTGCCATGGTATACAAGCTCGCGTCAGAATATATATTTTCATGAGCAGAACAATCTTTGCATGACGTATATGCAGTTTTACAGCATACCGGCCGAATCGAACCGGCTGTGGCATGAGTCATGACAGCAAGTGCCAAGAGCCCTTCAAGCTCGGCTGGTGTCGGCTGCTCGCAGCAGACACGGAAATCTATATACTCTGCGCTGGTTCGAACAGGGAACACAAACAAAGCCAAAACCCCAAAGAGTGAGTCATCGATCCAACCCTTTCTATTCGCTTCTTTGCCTTCTTTTTTAGTTTTGTCGCTCTGATTGCTGACACAATTATCATAATAAGCCAAAAACACAGATGTGGTGGGAGAACAGAATCACTAATTTCTTTCCTGGCTTGATTATTGCCACTCGCGGCTCGAGGCCGCGACTTTTGACTAAGCATGCTGTGCGTTGAATCATCTCAAGGAGAAGGTTGAAATGGAGCGAGTGTCAGCTCAGCGGTACCACGCGATCCACCGGCACATCAAAATTGACTCGACCGGGCTCCTTCTGCTATCGAATCCGCCGTAGAAGGCCAGAGGCAACAGACGGTCTCGAAGTTCTTCTTGTCGGGATTTACAACGCCCTAGCCGTTAGCTCTAGGCTTATTTCTCTCTCGGACTAGTAGAATCTGTTTGCGAGGGCCGAGGTCATTTCAACATCTAGTCGAAGTGTTAGGCGTTAGCTGAATTTGCTTCATTTTCGATGATTTGCACCAGGCGCATGAGCCGGCCGGCGGTGCTTTTGTTTACACTTTTGGCCTTGGAATTTTTTTGCGGACAAGGCAGACTAAAAATCTAATAAGTATATTACCTGCAACACTGCTTTGACATGCTAGCCTGTTAGACTATCAGTAAGATATATTGTTCAAGAGTCACAACAATGCTTGGCCTTCCTTGGACTTTTAGTTCAATACTCGGACCGCTGAGCGACCATGTGACTATAAGATAGATTGCCAGCTGAACTTCTCTGACATTTGTGACAATAGCAGCTTAGGCACTAGGCAGTCAAACATTTGTGACTTGATTCTTGAACTTTGAAGTGGCCATCTGCCATCGCACTCCCGGTGAATAATTGTGGCTGCAGTGAAACCGGTTCGTAATTGTCGATCACAAAGAGAGGTACATTCTCTTAGCAGAAGAAAGACACTTGGGTCTGTTGCCTGAGGAAATGCAAGGGATTCGTCGATCAGTCAACCCGCAAAGGCATTAGTGCCGAAGCAAGGTCGAGTCGCCGAGAGAAACGTCTTGAATCTGCGACGGATAGAACTTTAGGTACTGGAAGAAGGAAAACGATCAGATTGCTTCGAAGCACTTACCTCGGCATTGATTGAAGATTTCAATATTCAATTCTGGAAGTAGCAACCGGCTCACCCTGCTCTGCAGCCTCGTATCCGACCTTGCGCTGCCTTTTACTAACCCCTATGGTTCGCGCAACGTGTGCAGCACCCCCGGACTGGAGAGCGCTGATGCCAGATGTCGAAGCAAGGATATCCGCCGCAGTGTCGAGCTCTTCGTATGTACCGGCTGAGCGCTTCAAGCGTCACTCTTTGGCCTTCTTTGTCTTCTGCATAGCCTCACGCCGGCGCAAAGACTGTCGGATCTTGTTTCGTTTGTTGCGGGCTCCGAGTGCGACCTTGGCCGCCCTTGCGATGTCCTGTCGGGAGCTGGTTCCGAGCTCCTCCAACGTCTTGGCCGGCACCATTACCGACAAGGTCTTACCTGTCGCAGCCGACAAGGTTGCGAGGGCCTCTTCGTACTTGCGATTCTCCTCCGCAATGACCGGGTCCTCTTCGATCCTTTCCTTCTCCTCCTCCGTGAGCTTTCCCAGGTTCAGCGTGATCTTCTCACCACTGACCGCTTTGCCTTCCTCCACATCTCTCTTCCGCATAGCCCCAACGATAGCCCGCGACGCCTATCCGGTCCACTCCAGATAGAATCGGTTTGACCGGCGAAGTCGTTCCTCGATCTCTGGGCTGAGGTATTCCCCCAATGCCAACGCCGTCCAATTGATACTGACAGTGTCGAGCTTGCAGTGTCTGAGCGAAAAGAATGCAAAGATGAGGATCAGCTATGTTTGCGTAAGGTAAACATGTTATGTTAGCGCCTGTCAAGTACTTACCTTCGGGTAGCATCCTTCTGTAAATTGTCTCCCAGAGCCACTCTGGCCGCATCTGTTCCAAGCATTACCGCCATCCTGCTCCAGACCTCATGCCGAATGCGTAGGAGCCGACCCTAGGCAAACCGGCAGAGGAACAAAGATTGGCGATCTGATTTGCCATCGCATTTCCGGTTAGCGGCTCGGTCTGCACTCTGCAGGGGAACAAGTCACTGACCACCGGTTGCGAAGAGAGGGTTGTCGCCTTGGCAGACGAGAGATGCTTGCGGGCTTGCCAGGAGCTCGTCGATCGAGAGGATCTTCTTCTCAGTTTCCGCTTCGTGGACGAGACCGCGGTATACCAGCAAAGGGATCAGGACCGAAGCCAGGTCAAGGGAAGCGTTGTGGATCTGTATTAAGAGCAAGCTGTCAGTAAAGAAGATCCAACAATCGCATCCATTGTCGCAACACTCACCCTGGTCGGATTTGGAGATCCACTCTGAGAGTGAGCCCTAGCCGAAATTTGGGTGTATCCTTTGAGAATCTTGATGTTGAGGTCGACTACGAAAGCAAATGGCCCCGTTTTGCTGATGCTGATGTCGCTAGCTTCGGCATAGCCCGAGTCGCCCTCGTAAAGGCGAGGAAAGACAGATGCAGTTCTGTGTGATACGAAACCGAGAGAATTACCACCAGCTGCATCGCTGGTTGAGCGGCAAATACCAGAGTGGTTCATGCGGGCCTTATCCCATTAAAAGTATCAGAATCAGAACAGAAATCAGTGCCAAATTTTAAAAGCTCTGAAAAGCCGCCCTGCCCGTGCCTTACAACCACAAGCAGAAGCGCAAGCTACGGGCATCCGTAAAACTTGGCCTCGTCCCTATGACGCTATATTGGCCCAGCTGATTCTTCGTAAACAAAGCCACGCAATACATGCGCAGACGGAAGTAATGATCATCCTCTTGGTCTGCACGGCTGCCCTCGAGCGCTCGAGGAGCTTGGCGACCCAATCCGCCTCGCCGATCTCCTTAATGATGCCGTGCATAAGCAGACCAGACCACTTAACTTGAGGTACCCGCGCATGAAGGACCGCTCGTCGTCGGCTCATGGCTTGACGTTGCGAGAAGCGTACCGGCAGTAAATCTCGTAGTACTCAGTGGTCGGCAAACTTTTAGACTTTCTTATTGGACTTTTGAAAAGTCTAATAGTCTAGACTTTTTCGGGTTTAGACTTTTACACTTTTGGGCTTAAACTTGGAGTTGGACTTTTTCGCGGGGAGGGCAGACTAAAAGTTTAAAAAGTCCAAAAGTCCAACAGTAGTTCGAAATGTCAGACTATTGGACTACCAGTCAGGCTTATTGTGCAATAGTCACAAAAATGCTTAGATTTCTTTGGACTTTTAGTTCGATACTGACACGGCTGAGCGACTATGTGACTATAAGTCTGTTCTTTTGTGACTTAAAGTCGAAATTGAGGCTGATGTTTTCATAAACGATATTTTGAAAATACCCAAAAAATGGCGTTTTGAACTTTAAGTCATAAAATAAAATTCAGACTTTGAGTAATAGAAGTCCCAATAAAGTCACTATTTGCGCCAAAAAAGGTCTCAGACTTTTTGTCTGACTTTGTGACCAAAGTCTAGACTTGGACTTGAACGTTTGGACTTTTTCGATCATTAGACGTGGACTTGAAGTTCTGAAATCGAAAAAAGATAGACCTTTAAGTTTTAGTACATGCCGACCACTGGCTGACACAGGTCCGAGATGTATAAACCTGTATGTTTTAGGGAAGTAAAGTGTGAAGAAAGTGGGGAAATCTGAATTGTACTCCTCAGTCCTCTGCATCAAGGCTCGGACAGTTACTTACAGTTGTCCATTTTGGGTATACAGTACAGTACAGTTACAGTTATAACTTACCGCCAGCGCCTACAGTACAGTTACAGTTACAATTAAGTAACTTTAAGTTACTACAGTTACTTAATTAATTTTCGTCGCGCACGGGCCTTTTATCCCACTTTAAGTCACTGTGCCAGTTACTGTTAGTCACTGTAACAGTCACTGTAGTAACTGTAGCAGTCACTGTAGTAACTGTAGCAGTCGCTGTAGTAACTGTAGTGAATTTCTGAAATAACCTACGTGAATGTAACTTGAATAAAACCTTTAATGTTTAATTTTCAAGTGAAAGTTTTGCTTTTCAAACACCAATAACATACGTCTGTAAGGCATACAGACCCTGAAAGTCACTGTAGCAGTATTTGGATTCTATCAGCCATCTTCCAAAGGACCGAGGCCCAAGGCCCAAGAGTGAAGAGTCAAAAGTTCAAGAGTCAAGACCCAACTTTTATGGTTCCCGCAGCTCTCACGCCGCTTAGTCTTGAATACACTCCTCCTCCTCCATCCTGACAATGAGCTCCAGATGTCCATTGCAGCACGTCGGATTCCGGGTAGACATTTTAAGTTTTGACAAAGAACTAGGAAGCGAGGTCCGGCCTCAATAGCTGTGAGGTCTGTGACTAACTGTACAGAACTGTAAATGACTGTAAAGTGTTTCTAAAACTGCAAGTGACTGCCAGTATTGATTTTACACTTAAACAGTGATGTACAGTCACAGTAAGTTTGAACAGTTTGGGGCCCGAAAAAATTCCAACTTAATCAACTGTACAGTTGACTGTACCCGGGCCCTACAGTTACACTTAACTTAATTTTTTTTGCGGCTCCGGCGCCTACAGTACAGTTACAGTTATGACTTATTAAGCCAACTTACCTACAGTAACAGTGGGCACAGTTATACAGTCGCCGAGCCTTGCTCTGCATTGCGAAGAGATTTGGACCTTATCATTCCGTTGCTGTATTCTCACTTGGCAGGAGGATGATATTTCAGGCTGCAGTATTGAGTGTGCAAACTGCAAGAAACGGGGCGTCGGGGCTTAACCGGTTGAAAGTCAGTTAACCAAGTGTACACCCTCCGTTTTGACCATGACTACGACGCTTGTCGATCAAACTTCTTTCTAAGACATGTTAGGAGGGCGTTCTGAACCATAGCAAGCCCCCTGCCGAGTTTGATCCCGTTTGAAGCACTTTGAAAAGGTGACGGTCGAGGGAGA
Organism: Tilletia walkeri; assembly: GCA_009428295.1. Classification (NCBI taxonomy): domain Eukaryota; kingdom Fungi; phylum Basidiomycota; class Exobasidiomycetes; order Tilletiales; family Tilletiaceae; genus Tilletia; species Tilletia walkeri. The sequence goes on from RDSH01000007.1 coordinate 13,245, forward strand.
TAAGTATCTACATATGAAGACATAGTGAACCAACACCAAGCATAGTTCGTATGAGCAAGTACCATGTTCATCTCGTCACCTTTTTGAGACGAGGTCGTGAACCAGCCTACACAGTGACATGACCTCAAAATCGAGGATAGCAGTAATAAGGGAATAAAGACACTTACAGCATCCTTTTTATTTCTGCACATATCTTCGGAACTTTCTACTACAGTTTCCAATGTATACCTTTGTTGGACAACGGCACATATCTGAAAATATTCATCGATACTATCCTGCCGAGTTTGAGAACGATCAGAGCAGAATTAACTGCGGGAGAGCTGTGAATGTTGCCTTTGAAGCCTGATATACTGCAATCAGAGTATCACCATAAATATTGATTCAAACGGCAGGTCCATTATCTCTGTATCAAGAGTACATATAGGACTAGATTCTGTCCAAGTTTGACGATCCCATGACACTTGAGCCGACAGCTATAGCGGAAAGCGTACTCTTAGAAATTGCTTAACATCACATTCAATACACTTAGCTCCAGCATCCACAACTCAGCCGGAAGTGCCTCAAACTGCAAACTTGGTAGTGGGCAACTGTAGAGATTCATATGAAGGCTTACAAAGGCCTTTGAGAAAGTAGGGACCAAGCCTGGGTGACCCTGCTGCTGAATTTTGAACTTTGAAGGCAGGGCAACCTTCTCAGGTGCTCCGACCTGGAGCCCTTCGAACTCTGTCAAATCTTATCCAAACAGGCTCCAATGACATTCCGCAGCAAGTTTGATACTATAAAAATGATCTAGAGACGTTTGAGATGAACAGAGAACTTTATGGCGCGTATAGGCGCTTCGAGGTACAGGCAATGGTATTGGAAGCTTTCTGAAGCGGGACAAATTGCTGGAGCCCTAATTCTCCCTCGAACAACCTCGAAATACACTGAAATGTTCTTAGTTAATGGACCCTGTAGAGCCTCCCAAAAAGAGATTTTCATAGAAGCGATGAGGCAAGCTCAGTAGTGAGGGGCATGGTATGTGATTTCAGCAGCTGCTAGATTCGTGAGCGGGCGAGTGAAGGTGTGCCGCGTGTTTGACTGTCATATGGGTAAATCTCGGCCAGAGCTTCACTCATAGACGTCCCAGATTGCAAGTACAATTGATCTTACGGGGGAGGGGAAGTAGGTGTCACAGGTGTACCTCTTTCCGTTGTGCGGTATTGATCCTTGGTGCATACATCTTCGTAGGACGTGTATATACTATATGTGAGAGGTGAAATACCTGCTTTGTGAGGCATGACGACGGTGCGTCCACTTGCTGTGGATGGCTGATGTGAGCTGCATGCTTAATGCTACTGCGGAATGACGAAAGCAAATTTTCTTCGTTCGTCGACCCAACGCTGAACGCGGCTCTAGTACCCGCTGAAAATGGAGAATATCTGCTGAAATAGGCTAAAGCGCGGGGTGCGCTGAACAAGGCGAGCTAAAAATCGCGATTCAGCGCGGGGAAACATAGTAAACACCACGCACCTCTTCTCTCCCACATCTGAAGGATCCAGCTCGCGCCCAAAAAAACCCTGGAATTCGCGACACCGTGTCGCGTGATTATTGATTGATCATAGTCTTAAATTGACGCACACGCGTTGTGATTGGTTATTTACGCTAACAAATTTGTAATCTTCATCAACTACCGATAGCATGGTGGTAGATATGCATGGTCTTGTGTAAAAGGTCACTGGTTCCATCCTGGTCACCCGAATCCTTTTTGGCCTTTTTTTCCCCTTCCCCCTCACACTTCGTCGCCCATGACTCAGAAAGGATTTTTTTTTTCTACGGGTTAGGTCAGGATGTTGCTGGGTTAGCGCGTAGCGGGAAGAGTTAGGGTTAGGGTTAGAGCAGCCATGAAGATGAGTATGTCTATTGGTTGGGGGGGGGGGGGGGGGGGGGG